>JAHXMQ010003857.1:18618445-18666908 GCA_020466415.1 Ammodramus savannarum pratensis | reverse complement strand
ATAAAATTTACATATATTGTAATTTATAATAATATAATACTATAAATATATATAATATTTATAGTATATAAAATATATATATGTGGGATATATATACATATATATACATATATATCTATATTATATATATAAATATATAATATAGAATATATGCAACATATATAAAATATATAGTATATTTATATAAGATATTATATATGTTATCTATATTTTACATTTAAATACATATAGTAAATATATATATATATGGGATATATACATATATACATTTGTATAAATATAAATATAAATATAAATGGGATATATACATAAATATGAGCTAGATATACCTAGAAATACCTAGAATTTTTTTCAAGGTATGCCCATGCTGATTTCAGAATGCATTAGGTATTTTACTGTTTCCAGCATGTTCTACAATTATTTTTCCAAGGTTAAACACGAAACAGAAGCCAAGACATCATGGTCCACCCCAAACTTTATTAAGAACCACTGTGGAGCCCTTTCCAGCTGAAAATACAGCAGCAGCACTTGCACAGGCTGCAGGGACTGAATAATCACTGCTGCAGAAGCATCCCTGGGATTCAGCTGTGCCAAAATTAAATGGTGATGCACAAGGGTAGAGATATGGGCAGAGGGAGGAAGGAACACAAATCACTGGTAAATACAATATTAGGAGACACCTGTTTGATTTTTTATGGAACACCAGTCAATATTGAGTAATCACCAGTGCTGCTGTCCATGAGATCCAACATGCCCAACTTTCTGCCCACATTCCATTTTTTGGTCACTACACAGGTAAACAGCATTTTTCCTCCCCATATTATAGTCCATCAATCAGTGTAATTACATATTAATTGACCTAAAATTGCAATCGATTTCCTCACACCATATAACCCAAGTCACCTGTTTCCTTTAAAAATAATATTTAAAGGCTCAGATAAAGTTACAGTTAATGTAAGAGAATGTCTAAACCATTGTGTCAATCATTCTGTAAATGAAATACCACTGCTTAATTCTATCATTTGATCACATGATTAATTAACATCCAAATGTCATTTGCTTACCTCAGCAGCCTGTGTCTCCTGGTGTAATAAAGTCAGACCTGTCAAGTCTTCCAAGAAGGAATGTGAAGAATTAAAAACTTTGGCTAGGAAATTAAACCCTTCTCGTTCATACTGCTCAAGAACCTGCAAAGAAACAAATAGAGAAGAATTTCAAATGTGATACCCATCATCTGATTCATCCTCCTATTTGGCTCACAAAATAATAGCAGAATGTTTCTGAGCACTCAGAAAATGCCTGGATACCGCAAACAGGTAAAAATGACACAGCATAAAATAATAATGTTTACCAACTCCATCTCTATAGTGAGGAAAGATGGAAGCAAATGGGAAGAGAAATGGCTTAAGTATTGATTATAGTAAGTATTAATTAAAGAATAAGGCTTAAGATTTCCTGCTTTAAATGCATTTTTTAGGACAGATGATAGAGCAAGAAGGAAAACATAATATATATATAATATAAAACATAATTATATGTAAAATATAATATATATAATATAAAACATAATTATACATAAAATAATTTAAATACTTATATTATATAAATAATATTATATATAACGCAATTAATATAATGTAATGTAATATAATATATATAATATATATATTTCTAAATATTATATTAGTTTATATAGTGTATTCTTATCTATATATAAATATTGTTATATTATATTTATATTAGTATATAATATATAATATAGCATTTACATGCCATATAATTTATATTATATTATATTATATTATATTATAGGTTTAAGATTTCCTGCTTTAAATGCATTTTTTATGACAGACTATAGGGCAAGAAGGAAAACATAATATATATATAATATTAAACATAATTATATATAAAATATAATATATATACAAAATAAAACATAAATATACATAATATAATTTATATCATTATGTCATATACATTATATTATATATAATTTATACAATTATATTATATAAATTACATTATATAGAATATAATATATGCTATATGCTATATGTTATATAACATATAATATATAATATATATTATATATTATATTATATATAATAAAATATATTATAAAATATATTATATAATGTATATTATATGTATAATTTATATAACATTTCAAAATATATTATTTATCAAAAATTTCTTAATATATTGTATTATTATCTATATGTAATATATTGTTATATTACATTTATATTATTATATTATATATAATATAGCATTTATATGCCATATTATATATAATATGGCATATAATCAGGTTTAAGATTTCCTGCTTTAAACACATTTTTTATGCCAGATGATAGGGCCAGAAGGAAAACTTGGCTGCACAGGCATGAAAGGAGCGCTTGAGTGCCACAAAACACAGTAAAGCCTGTTTTAATATCAGGGCAAGGAAAGAACCCTGCTGGGCCAGCCTGAAAAATTCCCCGAGAAGGTGTCCAAGCCCAACATCCCCAGCCTCCAGAGACCCCTGAACCAGAGGCTCTTGTATCTTTCTCTATTTTTCTGCTTTAATTTCCCCAGTTCAGTTTTTATTTGGGCAATTTTACAAGCTCCTACAAGAACTGTGAGGTTTTAGTTGATATTCCTCTCAAGGATTGAGCATGAAGAATTTATTTCAGCTTTAGGGAAGGAGTTGCTGATTTCAAAGCAGGGAGATGCAGATTGAGGGAAGAGGAGATAAATATCAAACATGACCCCAATCCTACACCTTTTGGGACAGCAGGCAGGCAGAAAATGGAAGGAACTTATGCCTGAGCAACATCAGGATCCATTTTTCCTTATTTTTGTTCCAATTCTCATAATTTCATCCAAACAGAACTTTTCCTGCAGAATCTCAAGGAGCAGAGCAGGATTTATGCAGGGACTTCGAAGTCACACATTTAAATAAATAGAAAGGAGCAGAATGTGTGACAGGGAAATGATCACCAGGATCACCAGGATCCATGTTCTCATCATTTCATCCAAACAGAACTTTTCCTGCAGAATCTCAGGGAGCAGAGCAGGATTGATGCAGGGACCGCAAAACCAAACATTCAAATAGAAAGGAGCAGAATGTGTGACAGGGAAAGGACCATCAGGATCCAGAAGAGGCAGGATTTTCAGAAAAATAGAAATACTCCCATCAGAATTCATCAAATCACAATTTACTCTCAACAATCTCACTCCTTCCTAGTTTAACAGTTCCTAATGGTCTCAAACACCCAATTCATTGATAAAAGTGTGGGAACTTGCCCAGCCCAACAACATTCTTCAGCAAAACACATCCCATGAGCTCTTACACTGGAATTTAGGCTTGTTAAAAACCATATTTATACTTAGCTGACAGGATTCTAAGCTTAATGATAAAAATAGACTGGGATCCTCACTCAGCTCTTCATGCAAAACTATCTAATGCGTATTTAGGTTTCAAAAAATACAAACAACTGAAACATAACTATGAAAACAAGAGTTATAAAAGGTGATTATCAAACATTTGGCACCTTCCTGACCACACTTATTCTTCTAAAAGGAACAAAATCAGCACTTCAAGATCTTTTCCTGAATCTACAGAAATCGGTCTTCATACTTTAAAGATTTATTTTGCTATAGGTGTTTGGTGTATGGGTGTGCAATGACTGATAAATATAATGATGAATTTTAAAAGAAAAAAGGATTTAAAAAAACAATATTGGGAGGATTTCTTTGTATTTTTCTTGGGTTTTTTATTCCTGAGATAAATGAAATAACGTGAACATTCACAATGCAATACAGAGAACTGAGCAATTCAGCATATTTTTGGAGATGTGTCCTCTCAGTATTACCCACTAAATATGGTGGGGTTGCACTGTGGATTTACAGATTCCATGAGAATTCTGGGGTTCAAAATCCCACTAAAGCAACCCAAGTGCAGCAGTCTAGAG
Source organism: Ammodramus savannarum pratensis (assembly GCA_020466415.1). NCBI lineage: Eukaryota > Metazoa > Chordata > Aves > Passeriformes > Passerellidae > Ammodramus > Ammodramus savannarum. The sequence continues at coordinate 18,662,952 of JAHXMQ010003857.1, read as the reverse complement.
AATCTGGAGAAATTGTTCTTCATACTTGAAAGATTTCTTTTGCCATAGGGGTTTGGTGTATGTGTGCAATGACTGATAAATATAATAATGAATTTAAAAAGAAAAAAGGATTAAAAAAAACAATATTGGGAGGATTACTTTGTATTTTTCTTGGGTTTTTTATTCCTGAGATAAATGAAATAACATGAGCATTCACAATGCAATACAGAGAACTGAACAGCATTTTTTTGGAGATGTGTCCTCTCAATATTACCCACTAAATATGGTGGGATTGCACTGTGGATTTACAGATTCCATGAGAATTCTGGAGTTCAAAATACCACTAAAGCAACCCAAGTGCAGCAGTCCCTTGCACAGACACCAATTTCTAAGCCTGGAGTGTGCTCACAGCCCTGCCTGTGGGAATTCCTCACCCTGGCAGGGGTTTTTCACTTTTAGGCTTTTTTGCCCCCAAAAGTTTTTGGAGGAAGCACAACTCAGATTTTTGGTGCTGAAGGACAGATGAGAGTTCATGGCCCAATGAAACCATCCCCAGGCTGCCCAGTGAACCTCAGCCACATCTGAAATTATTACAGCACCTCAGAGAAACACAGGGACAACAACACCACTGAGATATTCTGCTCTCTTCCCAGGGCCAAAACTTATTAAAAGATGTAAACCACCTTGGGCTATGCAAACACTATGAGCAGAGCAGGGAATTGAGTGCAACCTTCCTATACACAGCTCATCCATCAAGGAATCCTAAAACCTGGCTGGGTTTGTGATTCAGCAAACTCTGCTTTGATCCTTGCTCCCAAAAACTGGGATTTGAGTCTGCAGTGAGGATTAAATCCAAGTGCCCTTTCTGTTGTCATCAGTGTGGACAACGCCAGGAATTCTCTCATTAAGTGCCTTTTAAAAAATTAATATAAATAAAATTTAAAAAATTAATAAATCATTGAAGAAAAATAAATTAAAACAAATTAAAATGTATATATATATAACTACACAAATTAAAATTTACATTATATATTATTGATATATTATATTACTTTATATATATTATCCATATATAATAATATTTTACATATTCGATTATTATTTACATATATTATATATAATATATTGTTATATTATATTTATATAAGACAATATATATCAATATCTATTGTATTATATCACATATAGTATATAATGATACATTATACATACTATATACTATATAATACATATTACATAGTATATATTATATATTATATAGTAGTTATACAATATTTATATTATTACATTATATAACACTATATTTTTATTTACTATTATTTATATAATATATTATTTGACATACTATTTATAGATATTAGAAATTATATAAATATAAATGCTTATATAAAACCACAAGAAATTACCTTTAAATTAATACATATATTAATAAAATTAACAAAATATTAATAAGGTCACAGCGGCAGGAGTTGCAGGCACATTATTTTTTGATTTTTTTTGTACTGCTACACATTAACATGACCAAATCTATTGCTATGGAAAGATTTAATCATTTCTCTCCCCTCTGTGTGGCAGAGACCTTCCATGGTGCCACAATGGCAAATTCAGGTTTGGGTAACAAATCTGAGCATACACATAGGATCTTAAAAACCTAAAGCACAACAATAAAGAACGTTTATTTTCTTCTGGCATTAACCACAGAAACCTGAAAAGCTGCATTAAAAAGTGCACTTGCTATTCTAATGACTTGTTTTTTACAAAGAGGACAGCCTGCTGAATGGAAGTATTTGTTAAATAGTTTTAAATTCAGAATTCCAGGCACATGAACCAACAAAGGTCACATCAGAGAGGCAAAAATCCACCTGCAGCAGCACATTTGCTGCCTGAGCAGGCACCTCTGAAGAACAGACCCACTATAATGAAATCCTTTTGGTATAGGCAGTGACTGGGTGTAGCCAAGAGATTTTCTGAAAAATTCATTTACCAGGATTTTTCCTCCTGAGAAGCTGGGAGGCCTCAGGAACAAAATGTAAACAATGATTATCTGCTGCTGTGGAATGCAACAGGGGGATCTGGGATTGGTCTCATGTGGTTGTTTCTAATTAATGGCCAATCACAGTCAGCTGGCTCAGACTCTCTGGGCAGTCACAAGATTTTATTATCATTCCATTCCTAACTAGCCTTCTGATTAAATCCTTTCTTCTATTATTTTAGTATAGTTTTAATATATCATTTTAATATAACATATATCATAAAATAATAAATCAGCCTTCTGAAACATGGAGTCAAGATTCTCATCTCTTCCCTCATCCTGTGAACACCACCACAACTGGGAGAACATTTTGTCACCCTCTGGGATTTTATCTCCCAACTGAGAGGATGGAAACTTTCCAGTAGCACAAAAGGAGGAACTCCACTGCCCACCTCTAACCTTTCCTTCCCAAATTCTGGAGCAGCTTTTCTCTGATAAATGGAACAGGGCACAGATTTGTTCAGCAGCCACTGACCAGCCCACAGGAAGGAAAAAGAATGAGGGAAAATAATTTCAGATTCCTATGCCAGGAGACCACACAGGGAGTAATCACACAGGAATAAAACCAGTCTGAACAACAAATAGAGACAAAATAATTCTGAAAAATGTCTCCAGATTTAATAAGCGAACAATTTATTGTTGCATGGAAAGGAAATTTTCTCCTATTTAATCATGCCCAGCAGAGCCCAAAGGCCCAAGGCTGGCATGAATTTGCTTTTGCACTTCTGAACAATTCCCCACCATCCTTGGTCTCAGTGAGATCCTCCCAAGGAACAGCTCTACAGGAGCAGAATACTTGAGAGATGCTATAATTTGTATTGTTATTACAATTTGTATTGTTCTTGATCTCAAACCAGTCACTGTCTGCCCACAGATGTACAAAATCCCACCTGAACTTTTTCAGGAATAAACCCAGCCCTTCAGTGAAGCGTCACTGTGCAGCAATTCATTTTTCCAGGCAGGAAAATAAAATATAGAAGCATAACAAAGAACCAGAAATTCATAATTCTGGCACCCATCCTGGCAAGCTGGAGCAGGAAAGGATTTATTAAGGAACTCTTATTTTCTCCTCACCTGCAGGTCATTTTTCAGAGTTTAGGAATTGGAAAAAATCCAATTCCTTCTGGATTTCCTGGCTGCTACAAACACTGCCAGGAGAACCCACATTTTCACACCACCTCTCCTCACATGAAATCTCTCAGGTTGATGCCACAACCTTGATTTCAGCCTCCACTTCACAGAGCTCCAGAACTGTTTTTTTTTTAAATCAATGGCATTTTAAGAGAACAAATCAAGATATGTGGATGCACACCAGCCCATCAGGACCAAATCCAAAGCTCCATTTCTGAGTAAATGATACCCAGTAACTCATTTCATGAGCAATCTTTTCATTCTGGCCTGTTTACTGAAGTTAAAGAAACCCCAAATCTCATGGCAGAAAGAAAAAAAAAATACAGGCTTGGAGTAAAAGGACTTGCTTTGCAATGAGAAACAGATGTGCAGCCTTGGTGTTATATTCTTTTTAACAGCATTCTGCACAAAGTCCTCTCAATTGCTGGGTACAGAGACATTCAGAGAGAGAATCTGGCTCCAGGATTGCTTTACAGCAGAAAAGTTAATATCTGCTTAAGCAAAAACACAAAAACCAAGCTCCAAACCCAAAGAAACTGGCTACTGTTGCAAAACTGGCTCTTGTTTTATTTCTGTCACATCAATTTCAAACTTTTTTCCACCACTGTTTACATTTGGTTTGGTTTTTTTTTTTTGTTTTTTTTTTTTTTTTTTTTTTTCAAAGTAGGTTGCATCTGCAGAGCTGGAACCAGTGCTGTTTACTTTCCAGGAAAAATAAAACAAGGAATGAATGCTACCAGCTGGATTATTTACACCAAAGATTTCGGGGTAATTTACCCCCAAAACAAATATTATATACACTAAGTAAAATTACTCAGAAATCTGCCTTAGTGTAAAAAATCCAGGAACTTGTTTTGGGGGTAAATTACTCAGAAATTTACCCCCAAAAACAAGTTCCTGGATTATTTACACTAAGGCAGATTTCTGGCTAATTTACCCCCAAAAACAAGTTCCTGGATTACTTATACAAAATAAGATTTCTGGGTAATTTAGCCCCCAAAACAAGTTCCTGGATTATTTATATTAAATAAGATTTGTGGGTAATTTACCCCCAAAACAAGTTCCTGGATTATTTACATTAAAGAAGATTTCTGGGTAATTTATCCCCAAAAACAAGTTCCTGGATTATTTATATTAAATAAGATTTCTGGGTAATTTATCCCCAAAACAAGCCCCTGGATTATTTACACTAAAGATTTCTGGGTCATTTAGCCCCCAAAACAAGTTCCTGGATTTTTTACACTAAATCTGATTTTTGGGTAATTTACCCCCAAAACAAGTTCCTGGATTATTTACACTAAATCAGATTTCTGGGTAATTTACCCCCAAAACAAATTCCTGGATTTAAACATTTCCCTCCCTCAGAGGGGGCAGGTACTTCACTGAACATTTCAGAGTCCCAAAAAATCTCAATATTCAAGGCTCTGTTTAGAAATTGGATAGGTGTGGATATATTTTCACACACTGTTAACTCCCTGGTTATCACAGGCAAGGATAGAAAATTACTGTTCACCTGCTGAAAACACATTTGGAAAATAAGACAGATGTGAAAGTCTTGCCAGCTCCATTCTTCAAAATTCTATGTATCTGCTGTTAAAAGAGCAATTTAATGCAAGTTTTATGTTGTGAAGAATCCTCCTGAATGTGAAGTTGTTGAGCCACTGAGTTAATATTCAGAATTTTATCACACAACCCATAATTCTGGTTTCCTTTAAAAAAAAATCCTCATTTCACAAAGTTCTCAATTTTTATTGCCATCTGATCCTAAAAAGTCGTCAAGGAAAGTCTAACAAGGTGATGCTGTAACACAGCTATGAAAAAGAAAGCAATAAAACTGCACTTTTGTGAGGATCATGGAATGATTTTTCAGGCCCTTTCAGTTCATGGATTTGGAACAGGAAAGTCTGAGAATTTTACATGAGAAAAAAAGATAATACCCCAAAAATTACCTCAAATGGAATCACCTAAAACTTTTTTGTTCACTCATGATTAAATCTGGGAACAAAGTTCTGCAGAAAGCTGTGCTCCAGGTGTGCACTGAACAAGGCCGTGCTGGAAACACTGGAAATTCAGAAACCATGAGACAAAAATGGCATAATTTTATAATTTTGGGCTCAGGTCCAAATAATGAAATCACCCTCTGCACACACACAGTTCTCTCCTTTCCTCTCCATCATCAGCATTAAAAATGAAAGCAAATCAGTATAAAAGCTTAACTAATCCAAGTACAACGTGCTGAAAAATCATTTAAGGAGGAGACTGTTGTTTTAATGCAGAGTAGGAGAGGAGTGATACAAATGAGCTTTGCCTGTTGCTATTTCCTACCCTGATTCTGAAGGGGCAGAAAATGGAGAATTAACTCACTGAAGAATCAGCCCTCAAAGGTTTCAACAGGGCTTTTTTTAGCTTGGGATTTTTCAGTTTCTTTTGAATCATGAAAAGAAGGAAAGTAGAGCTCTCAGAAATTTAAGAAAGGCCAGTTTAAGCATGGCCTTGGCAACATTTAGTGCTTGGGAGATGCATGCATTGTTTTCTGGAATAATCTTGATGTCCTTCATCAAGTAGCCATTTTCTCTGATAATATTTGACAGATAAAACTGAAAGATTTTGATTAAAGATTTTAAATCTTAAGATTTTAAGATTTAAGCTTTTTAAGACAGCTGCTCTTTACTTTCTTAAATATTTCTCACAACTTATTTCAAATGCAGATTCCAGTCAGTCTAAGGAAGTTTCACAGCACACAAGCTGAAAGCATTCCCTGCCTGAAAACAGGAGTGTAGAGATGTGAAAAGAAGCAAAAGGACCAAGAGAAAAATCAGTATCTCTATTTCAGAGAGTGAGCAAGAGACACAAAAGGGGATTTGGGTAGCCAGCACCATCAGATCCTGGTCCTGACCTCCCCGAGCATGTAGGTACATCCTTCACTCCCCTCCCTGCTCACTCCACGTTTTCCACAGGATGGATGTTTCCAACTTGGATATTTACAACTTCATTTATCCCCACTCTGCTTCCTGTGCTGCCCTTCAGCTGCTGAGCTCATCAGCAGCCCCAGCTCCTTCTGGCATCCCTCACCCTCTGCTGAAAGCCCTGATCCCTCCCAGGAAAGGACAATTTGGGGATTTTGGGTCAGCCATGCACAGGGACAGGCACCTCATCCCCAGTTTTGGAAGGAGCAGCACCCACTGCCTGCAGAGAGCCCCTAAAGCTGGGAGAGAAGCAGGGGCACATCCCAACATGTGAAGAAATGTAAAGAAATTATTATTCTCCCAGCAAAGCACCTGCCTCATGCTGAGTGATGCTTTGGCTGCCTGCACAAAGTGTGGGTTTGCCAAAGACAGGAGTGTAGGGGGATACAGTGTGGGTGAATGAAGGTGGTACAGAATGTAATCTCATCCCCAAATGAGTTGCAGCTGAATCAATTACTAAAGATTAGCAGCAGGCCTGATGTTAACAGGCCACACCTGTAGCCAATAAGAACAAGTGGTATCAAAGAGTGGATTGGTGGGATCTAGAGTTAGATGGTTTCTGCAAGGACCAGGGACAGTCAGTGCTTAGAGAAGCTGCCTGTGAGAAACATCAAGGAGGTACAAAACTGGTGATATGAAACCCTTGTACTATAATGATAACAGAACACTTGATAGATAAGACAACAGCTCTGTAGAGCTGGCTGGAGCCAGAAATGAGTGGGTGCTGCCCAGAAAAAGTCATTTATTGCACTCAGCAGCACCTGAAGGAGGCAGAGCTGTGCCACCCTGAGCACCCAGCCCTGGCACACACTGCAGCTGCTCAGGGCTCCCCAAAGCCACAGCTCAAACTGAAAAATCCACATTTTATGGACTACCGCAGAGCAGAGGGGTTTAGACTCTGGATGTGCTGCAATACATGGGGAAACAGCACTGGAGGAGCAGCAGCATTTTCTTCAAAAGCATATTTACCAGATTTCATAGATTTCTATTTTACCATCTCTTAAAATTGAAATCCCTCCACTCTTCCAATTTCAAACAAAGCAAAGAATTCTGTAAGGACAGATATATCAGCACTGTAAAAATGTGGAAAAATAAAAAAGAAATCAAACTTAGCTCAAGCTGTTCAAAAATATTTGCAAACAAAGATCAGCTTTCCCATAAAGCAAAGCTGGTGGGTAGTTAAGTTGAAGAAAACAGCAGGGTAGACAGACACCTGTCAAAGACTGCAATGAGAATGCAGAGAAACATCTGAAAAACAAGTGCAATAATTAAAATAGAAAAGATCACTAAAATGAGGAACAACTTACATAATTAAAAATATTGTGTCTCCATGAATAAGCACTGAATCCTTGGAATAAGTGAATAACTTGGTAATAATAATAATAATTTAATAATAACTGAATAACTTCTCAGTAAACTAGGGAACAGAAAGCACTAGGCTGCAAAAATACAAAAATCCTATGGAAGGGATAAAGAACAACTACAAATTGCTCCTATCCAGCAAAATAAACAACTGATCTTTTGAGCTCCAGCTGGAATCCTAGAGAATGAGGGCTGGAATTGATGGTGGGGTGAACACCATCATCATCATCACTCCAGCACCACACATTGAATATTCCCGAGTTTTAATCCAGTTTTCAGTGTTCTCCAAGTTGGTTTTTGCAGTTCTTCAAACAAAAGTATTTTGAGTTTTTACTGACAGAAAAAGAATTGTGTAAGAACTTCACAGAGAGATGACAAGACAGCACAGATTATCTCTAATATAATTAAAAATTATATTCTAGGCACAGGTAGATATTGAACACGTCAATATTACAAAACTGCAGTGATGCTGTCTTTTTCCTTATTGATAGTGCTTTACTTTGTCCTAATTGTAGTTAGAATTTTATTGAATTGGAAGAAGAAATACTGGGGAAAATCCCAAGCAAGACCCATAAAAATTCATTTAAATGCAACAGAAATACAACTTGTCAGCAATTACTCCATAGTCTTAAACAATGGCAGGTTTCCTCTCTCCTTTAAACCCTACTATTCTGAAATTTAATTATAACAATGAGAAAATTAATTTTTATTCATTTCTAAGAGGAGTCCTACATGGAACTCAGGATGCTGAAAATGTGCCTGGCTGTATTAGCAATTCATTCTTCAAATCTCAGTGAAATCTATCCAATATTAATTTGTACAGAGACTTGTCAAATCCTCACACATATAAATTCAGACAATAAGGAAAGTTGCAAGTGGGCTCTGTTTCACTGACTTCACAGCACAGCTACAGATAAAACATTCTTTTCATGTTTGAAATGTTCATTCCTGAAGGACAAACATTTCTCCCCATTTCCTTCATCAATTTTGGAAGCTCTGCAAGTGTTTTTTTCTTTTTTTTTCTCAGCATAGGAACCACCAAGACTTTTTCCCCCTAGGACTTTTATATCTACACAGTACTTGACTTGAGAAATGTAGAATATAAAGATGTATGATATAAAGATGTATGATATAAAGATGTATGATATAAAGAGATTTGAAGGAGTTGCAGTGACAGATCATCCATTGCTATGGGAGAAAGTAAAGAGGAATGTCTTGGTGCAGTCAGGGCAAATGTGAAGGGCCTGGAATCAAAATCAAAATTATCTCAACTGAAAAGCATCAGTGAGTGATGGAATCTTGCAGGTTGCTGTCATAAGTGATCAGAACAATTTCAAATAAAAATGCAGGCCCAGCAGTGAGCAGAGGAGAACAATGAGAGCATTGTTGAGGCTCCACGATGACAGATTTCCAGACTGAAACACTCATAAAGAACTGACACAACCCCAGCACTCAGAAAATGTCACAGCAAAAGGGTCTCATGTATTCCTGAGATGGTAAAAAGGGAAAACATCTGCAAGGGCAGGGGAATATCCTGAAAGCAGAAATTCTAATAATGCCAACAAGGCCATCCCTGATCCCTTTGTGACATGCGGTGAAACTGAGAAACATCCAACAGGAACTCAGAGGGTAAAAAGGGGTAAAAAACCCTTTCACCAGCTCCAGCTCCCAGCAAATGGAGGAGAAAGTTGGGGAAGAACTGGAAAATCAGCAGAGAACCTTGTACTGATTTTGATTTCATAGTGGGGGTAGTTCCACATGAGCATGGCTGCAGTAGGGGAAGGAGAAATCTCTAAAAGGAGAACAAGGCAGATTTCCAGCACGTGGGTGCTCAATTTTAACTCTGCAAGAAATGTGAGCTATGGGTAAAAACAGAGGGTTTCTACATCTTTATATCCAGGTTGCTTGGTGGCAATTATCTTATGTGACATTAAACTTGGTGGGGTCTCCTCATTCATTCCATGATGCACAAGAAGGGGAGCAATGAAAGGAAATGTTTGTTGTCCTCATTAAAATAGAAACACTGGCAGTTTTGCATTAAAATACTTTTTAAATTTTAAAATACATATTTCAACATTCCAGATTTAAGGCTTTAACCAGCTTTCTGCAAGGATCAGATCTGTTTTCCAAGGAATTGCAACACTTCTCACCACAACATAAAGAACAAACAGCCTCATTTTGCTCCCAACAGGGTAAACAGGTTAATTAGCCCAGTCAGTAATTAGCTAAATGTTCTCTCCTGTAAGTAAAGCAGTTGTTACAAATTAATATCTGCAGGAAATGGATTTGTAGAGTTTCAGGGCCTGATAGAAGGTTTACACAGTGTGTATTTGTATGTAAACTTTGAGATAAGAAATGCTGATTTAGAAATGCTGTAGAATAGGACAGATATTGGTGTGAGAGAAATGGGGTTAGAAAGAAATTTCAAAGGATGGCTTTGTAAATAAGATTTAGATATTTTAGAGAAATAGAACTATGAAAGATGCATTGTAGTAAGATTGATGAGTAGTTTTAGATTATTAGTTTTAAAGCATCCACAGCATGGTGTGGTAAAAAGCTGATAGCCAAGAAATGCTTGCAGCATTTTGTAATTAAGAAATAGTTAACTTCTGATTGTGATGGTGTGAATTATGACATCTGTATTGTCTCACCCTTCTTATGAGACTGAAAATGGAATAAAGGATTTTAAAATGCCTCTCAGTTGCCCCAGCTCTGGGTCAAAAATAAGGATTGTTCAATAAATATCCATTCAAATATTACCTGACAAATATCCATCCTAAATATTGCCTGACAAATATCCATCCAAATATTGCCTGAAAAATATCCATCCAAATATTGCCTGAAAAATATCCATCCAAATATTGCCTGACAAATATCCATCCTAAATATTGCCTGAAAAATATCCATCCCAAATATTGCCTGAAAAACATCCATACCAAATATTGCCTGAAAAACATTCATCCTAAATATTGCCTGACAAATATCCTAAATATTGCCTGACAAATATCCATCCTAAATATTGTCTGACAAATATCCATCCTAAATGTTGCCTGACAAATATCCATCCTAAATATTGCCTGACAAATATCCATCCTGAAGAGCCCTGGAGTCTCCCTTGCTGGTGCCAGCACAAGTTTGGCTCCAGAAGAGCTCTCAGTGCTCTCCCAGTGCCCTGAGCCCTGACAGGGATATTTGACATTCCAGCACAGCTCCTGCAGGATCAGAATAAGACAGAGGGGGAATCATACAAGGAAAAATTGGCCCAGAATAAAAATAGATTGGTTTCCTGCTGTGAGCATCCCAAAATTCCTGAACAATTGCCTGCAGGAAGCTTCTCTGGCACGTGGGCTGGGCAGGACAGTTCTGGTAGGGAAATTTGGCTGCTTGCATGTCTCGCCTCTGCAGCTTCTACAGCAGAGAAATGAAGGAATGACTGAGTCCAAATGAAAAGGATTCAAATCTCCAAACATTCAGATCAGCAGCTTCTCCTGAGTCCTCCTGGATGGCTTCAGGATGTGCTGGCATTCTTCTAAAATTCCTAATTCATTCATTTTGTGCTTTAAGAGTTACAGAGAGCTCAAGGAGGAGATTGCTGACCAAAGAAAAACACAATGCCAGCAAATTCAATTCTATCTGTGCTGAAAGTCTGAACCTCCAGTCAGTCTGACATGGAGCAGGATGAAATCCTAAATTACCTTATTACAAAACAAACCTTCACACAACAAACCAACAGAGAGACTACAATGAAATCATAATTGGATTTGTCATTTCAAAGCATCAGCATCAGATTTCCACATAATGCAGGGTGACATATTCTTATGCTAATAAATAAAGTTAGCAAAGTAAACAAAGGCTGTGTTTCTACTGTAAGGAAATCCGTGAGCCAATGGAGCAACCTTTTCAGCACACAAGAAATTCAATCCCCAAACCACATGAAAAGTGATCTCTCTGGGAATAGCACAGCTGCTAAAATCCAAGGCACTTTTTATTAAATCATCAAGTCTGTTTATGTAAAATGAGGCTCTCTTAAAATGACCTCCAAGAGGAAATGATTTGCTAAGGAAAAATTGATCCCTGCATTGAATTTACCTGTGTGGATGTACATTTTTATTGTTTTTACATGGCAGTGTTTCCTGAATTGGAGATAAGGAGAAAATAAGAGGAAAAGTGAAAGAAAAAAAGCTGCATTTAACAGTTTAAATTCTCCACCATCAAGGTTTCAGCTACTGCTCTTCAACAGGGTAGATCCAACTGCTGCTATTTTTAGAAACACCCAACTTTAGTGCTTCAACTTTGGAAGAGAAAATGCACATGGAGAGTCCTTCAAAACTTGTCAGATGTACCCAGATAGCCCAGAGGGGAAAAAAGGAATCACTGGAGAAGAATTATTGTGCAAGTTCTCCAGAAATTACCCCATTATTGTTTGATGGTTCTCTGGGAGGAGGATGAGGACAGTGAAAGGAACAAAATGAATTTTCTGCAAGCATTCTTCAAGGTACAGGAGGGTGAAATAAACTCATGGCACTCCAAGCACTTCAAACCATGAGGCAAAAACCCTCTGAATCCCCCTGCTGAGAGATCCCAGGGAAAACTTCTGGAAGTTGCACTCCACAGCCAGAAAAAACTCGCCAGAGGGAAATTTGGAAAGCCACAGGAGAGGGAAACAATGCAAGAGCTGCCCCAGAGAGCCAAGAAACAGCTGGGAGCTCTGAGGTGACTCAGGACTGGCAGCACCAGCAGCAAAATGAACAATCTGCTCAAGAAAGAAATGGTAAGGAGCAATTTTTTCCCCTCAATTGCTCATTATTTGTCTGTTTTGTATCACAAACTTGAAATTTTGACAGTTTTGCCTGTTTGGAAAGACATGAAGCTGCAGAAAGCTAAAGGGATATTTATTCAATTTCAGACATCAGAAAGCATTTCTTAAATAGTACCAATCTCATTTCTTCCTACAAAGCTGAAAGATAATGACAGTATTTTTGTGATAAGTATTTTTGTGATTTTTTTTCAGCAATGTCTTGGTCAGTCTCTGCTTGGATTCTTCAGCTGGATGGCAGCATTTATGTGGAGATAAAAAAGCAGCATGCTAAGAGGTAATGCCAAAGAAATTTAGAAAACAGCTAAAAAAAGATTATGAGGGAAAAAACTTTTAGCTGAAGCAGGAACAGATTCCAAGTCAAAGAAAATGTTGAAAAGTTCCCCCAAATCGACCTAGAAATATAAAAATAATAGAAAGCACAAACTCAGTCTTACCTTGGCTGAACAGGCTGTGCACTTATCAAATGCCAGGCTGACTGGAAGTACATTGTCAAATCTGGATAAAAATCCTCGGATCTAGAGGATGAAAAGAAAAAAATTACATTACTATTTCCAAAATTCAGCATGAACTGGACACATACATTCCATAAAAAGAACATCTATCATGTTCAAACAATCATTCCCAGTAAATTCATACTGAGCACATATTACTGCTCTTCTCTGTACAAATAATGGCACAATAAATGCAGCATCACTTCACCAGAAACAGAGGCACAGCACCATCTGCAGTTGGACTTTCCTGACTGCAGAGGTCCATGAAAAATAAAAAATCATGGTGTGACAGCTTAAACACATTTTTTTTCCATCTCTATAACCTAGAGTCTGAACATTTAACTGCAGTGCATTCCTCAATTATGATGTTAATATGATATTATTGAGAGGCAATTTTAAAATTCCAGACCACTATTTCTGCTAACTGAGGGAGCTCTGAAAACACTTTGCAGCAGGGTTTGATCACTTCAGTTGTGAACTCTTTGGAGTATTGATCATCCTTTTTATTCTGTTTATTATAAAGACTAGATGTCACCAGGAACAGAACCTCAGTGACACTGCAATATTAATAATAATACCCCAATTTTGAAATTTTGAAGCTGAATTTTTGAAAAAGTGTTAACACATTTGAAAGTGGAATATGGGTTGAGATGAAGAAAAAAGTGCTGTATGGTACCAAAACAATGTGAAGACTTTGTGATAACAGTAATAAATACTTAAAATCAGCCAATTCATGTAATTGGGAGTTGGCTGATTTGTTTTGAAACTCTGAAGAGATTCAAAAAGTGGACTTCAAGATGCTCATATTGGCAGCTCTGTTGGAAAAATGAAAATTCAGAAATTGCTTTATTCACATGATTTCTGCTCCAAATTCCTGCTCCCAACAAATTCCTGCTCAGTAGGTAGCAGGAATTTTGTGTCCATGAGGAGCACAAACACAGTGCCAGGAACACCCTGCCTGGGCTGTGCGATGGGTTAATATTATTGATATTTATTGTTTAACAAACATGAAGAGTCAGTCCTCTGGGAAACAGAATCAGCATTTTTTAAGGAGACAACACCAGTGATGATCAGTTCCCAGCTCTTCAACAAAAAGGTTTTATTACCAATGATTTACCTGGTGAGGAACAAGCCCAAGAGAAGTGGGTGGCTCATTCATTCTGTCATCACTGCTGCTGGCCACAGCATAACCACTGCCAAAAACACAACAGGGGAAATTAGAACAAGACAGCACACTCAGAATTTCCAGGCAGCTTCCAGACATTTTACTACAGCTTAGAGTGAGTCAAGGAATCTGTGTGGAAAGTCTGTTTCATAGGAATCAAGACTCAGCATGATAAATAGATATAAAAATCAGTCTGAGACTCATCTGCAACTCCTAAGTCACTTTTTCTCTCCCAGGTTTTAAAAAGAGGAAATAAGCCTCATGTTCAGGGTGCAGAATTTCAGAGTAATTACTGTGCACACTCACTGAGTTTTAAATAAGATTTGCCACACAGAGCTTATCTTGAAACCCTCTGTGTGCCTGGCATAACTTACAGCAGCTCCTCATCTCAGGGAAAGGGAAAAAGAAAGGAAAAGGAAATAAAAAGGGGGAAAAAAGGGGGAAAGAGGGGAAAAAAGGGGATAAAAAGGGGGAAAAAAAAGAGGAGAAAAAAGGGGGGGAAAAGGAAAGGGGGAAAAAGAAAGGAAAGGGGGAAAAAGAAAGGAAAGGGGGAAAAAGAAAGGAAAGGGGGGGGGGGAAGAAGTAAAGGGAAAAGAAAAAGGAAAGGGGGAAAAGGGAAAGAGGGAAAAGGGAAAGGGGAAGCAAATCCAAGATTACCAATAGCAATATTTTCTTCTTTTGAAAGATTCCTAATACCCTTCTGAGGTTAAATTCAGAGAGACAGAAGAAAAACTTAAGACTTGATGAAGCCGTTCCCTCCAACACTGCACACTGCATTAATTCACAGACACCACCCCGGCCAGAATTGTCCTTCTTGAGGTGTAACTCCCCCTCCTCACTACAGATTCTGTTAGATTGGTGTGATTTCCCAGAGAACAGCAATGGCTCACCCTTCTGGATGCTGCAGCACAGACACCATGAGCTCCACTGCCAGGGCTCCAGCCACCATGGCCAGCCCAGGCCTGCTGACCGTGCACTGCTGGTCCAGAGTCCGGTCCCTGGTGGACTACAAACACAGACAGCCCTGAAGGGAGGGCAAATCAACCCCAAAGGAACCAGCTGCCCCATGCAAAACACCTCTAGTGCTGTCAAATTCACATCTGTGACCTTCCAAATCAAAATCTGCTATTTCTTTACCTCATGTGCATCAACACAGCGCAGATCCCTTGAGGAAACACCATTAAAAATTCAAATAAAAATTCAAATTGCAAGAAAAGAGAGATACAATCACTGTTTGCATAAGGTTCTACTCACATACCCTGGTGCCACATCATCATTGCAAAAGTAGCAGATCCCTTTAGGAAATGCCATTAAAAGCAAATAAAAATTCGAGTTGCAACAAAAGAGAGATATATAATATATAAATTATATATTATATATTATATACTCTAGATATTGTATAATATATAGAGTATATAATATATATTATATAATATACTCTATGTTCTACTCACATCCCCTGGTGCCACAACATCGTTGCAGAAGTAGCAGCCCAGTTTGTAGCCAGGGATATTTGAGAACAGCGAGGATCCCAGCAGGTCAGAAGGAGCAGAGGTGTTGCTGAAATGTGAGTCACCAGCAGATTCTTGCTGTTTTGGTTTCTTCAGGCCATGTCTCATAACAACAAAAGTGTCAAATCCCAAGGCAGCATTGATGACCAACTGTGAACAATAAAGAGAGAACAACAGATTTTAAGTGAGCCAAAAAGGGAGGGGAAGAAAAAAGCAGCCTTGAGGTTTTTATTCACTATAAATGCCAAAAAACCCACAGGCTGCAGATGGATGAGCAATCCATTAACTGCATATTTACCACCTTAGCCATAAACAACAGAGCTTCTAAAAGGTGCAGAATTCCAGCTGTCAAGCCCTTAGAAAAAAAACAAAACCAAAATAAAAATCTGTTTCAGAAAGTTTCCCAAGGCCTTGTCCTTTTCTGTGCCTTTCAGGGCAATCTGATCCCAATGAATAACTCCCTCTAGTTGTTACACAAACTTGGGACAAAAAAAAAAAAGCAACAGCAGCTTCAAGCAATGAAATCCCATCTGTTATCCAAAGCAATTTCTGCTCACTAAGAAAAGCAATTAATGATTACTTATGGGCTTCATCTGCATCTGCTTAGTCACATGGGGAGCAGGAGCAGCTGTGCTGCACAATTCCTGTGTCCTCATTTCCCCTCTCTCTCCACTTTGTGGCAAGTGCACTGAGGAATCTGGAGCACAAATATCAACACAACAATGACTGCAGCCAGTCAAATACCAAGGGAGATGCACTGCTTCATCTGCAGGTAGAAATTCTGCTGCAGCACTTCCTTGCTTTCCATTCTTCCAGCCAAGAATTGTTTAAAAGAAGAACTCTGAGGGAAGCTCTGTCAAAAATTAGTCATCCTAATTAACAAGCTTTGAGTCTCATCATCAATCTCAGTATTTCCAATTATTTTTGCATATTGTTTCAGCCTTGGAGTAGTTTGTTTTTTTCAGTCCTGAAGTGGCACCCTGCTGTTGAATGTGTGCAATTGAAAGATTGCATCTTCTCACCGCATCTCTCTCCACTTTGTGGCAAGTGCACTGAGGAATCTGGGGCACAAATATCAACACAACAATGACTGCAGCCAGTTAAATACAAGGAAGATGCACTGCTTCATCTGCACCTCCTGTTGGTAGAAATTCTGCTGCAACACTTCCTCATTTTCCATTCTTCCAGCCAAGAATTGTTTAAAAGAAGAACTCTGAGGGAAGCTCTGTCAAAAATTACTCATCCTAATTAGCAAGCTTTGAGTCTCATCATCCTTCTCAGTATTTCCAATTATTTTTGCATATTGTTTCAGCCTCGGAGTAGTTTGTTTTTTCTCAGTCCTGAAGTGGAACCCTACTGTTGAATCTGTGCAATTAAAAGATTGCATCTTCTCACTGCATCTACCTGTAAAACCTGAATATGGTGTTCCACTTCCAAAATATGAGTAAGAGCTGCTATTAGCAGAAATTACTAATATTGTTAAACAATGCCCACTGGAATCAACTGTTTCTTCTCAGTTTACAGGTAACTATTCCATTCTAACTGATTGAGCTTTAATTAAAAGAAAAAAAAATCATCTGGTTTTGATAAGGAGACAATGGAAAAGTCAAGAGATAAATGGAAAAGTATCTTTTGGCACGGATTAACAAAAGGAAAAAGAAGCAAATTTTACCAAGTTCCAGTGCTCAGCAGGAGCAGAGATTTAATATCTGACATGAGGATTTAGCATTTGAGGGGTTGGTTTGTCTGAGGTGCTTGTTTTGGGAAGGACTGCAGGAATGGCAAAGATCCCCAAAGCATTTGAATGACGGAGTGGGTAAAAGAACTCTTTGCTCCCCATGGACCTGTGGTGTGCATTTCAAACAAATCATCTCTCACTATGTTCTTTATTTTGTTTTTGAGACCTTTGGGACCAAACTGTGCAGTACTTGAGACCTGCAGGTGCCACATAAAATCACATTTGGAGCAGAGCTCTCATCGAGTGTTTACCCACATAAAATATTGAGCATTTGTTTGGACACCTGGAGATTTCCCTGCTGTTTTTTCAGTGACAGAGTTTCATCTCCCCAGATCTAAGGGATGTTATCAAATCAACCAACTGTGATGCACGGAGTAACAGAGAAACGTCACAAAAAGTTTCAAAATTTCTCCTCAAAATTATCTAAGTGCTGCAAGAGAAATGTAGAGGGGCACTGCTGGCTAAGAAAACATGGGAGGGAAGTTTTGGAGATTATAAAATCATTCTATCCTGATTGAACCAGACAGGATTCATATAAAATATGCACATAAAACTCCATATATTGCTGGAAATTCCCAACCATGCCACGTGGAAGAGTAGGCTGGCTCTGGCACTTCTCAGCTTTCAATTTTGAAATTTTGAAACTGAATTTTTGAAAAACTCTTACCACAGCTGAAAGTAGAGTTTGAGTTGAGTTGAAAAAAAAAGTTCTGTATGGTACCAAAACAACACAAAGATTTTGTGATAATAATAAAACATAATAATTAAAATCAGCCAACTCCCATAATAATTGGGAGTTGGCTGATTTGAATTGTTTTCAAACTCTGAAGAGATTCAAAAAGTGAACTTAAAGATGCTCATATTGGCAGCTCTGATGGAGAAAAGAAAGGTCAGAAATTGCTTTATTTATATAATTTCTGCTCCAAATTCCTGCTCAGTAGGTAGCAGGAATTTTGTATCCATGAGCAGCACAAACACAGTGCCAGGAACACCCTGCCTGGGCTGTGTGATGGGTTAATATTATTGATATTTATTTTTAAACAAACATGGAGAGTCAGTCCTATGGGGAATGGAATCAGATTTTTGTTAAGGAGACAACAAGCTTTGCAAACTTGCTTTTTTTGTCATTTCTGTGCTGTTTTCAAACAACTAAAACAGAAAGAAAGACCACAGGTGCAAGAAAGGCCAGGAGGATTAAGGAGGAGCTGACGAATTATCGAGTTACACACACTTACACCTGAGGCTGTGACTCAGTGAAGCCCTCACTGAATCTCTCCACTGGCAAAGGGAAGCTCACTTAAGCTATAAAGAAAGAAATCCATTGTTCAGAGCCAGAAATTTAAAATAAAGGAATTAAAATAAAATAATAAATAAACAATAATAAAATAATAAAATAAAGGAATAAAATAAAGGGAGAATGAAAGGAAAGGAAATGAGTGGCTTGGTGGCACACCTTCCTCTTGCTGGCTGCAATGAGAGCAGGAAAGGGGAAAAGGAGAAGGGGAAAGGGAAGGGGAAGGAAAGGAAATTTCAAGGAAATTTCAAGGAAAGGAAAGGAAATTTCAAGAAAAGGAAAAGAAAGGAAATTTCAAGAAAAGGAAAGGAAATTTCAAGGAAAGGAAAGGAAATTTCAAGGAAAGGAAAGGAAAGGAAATTTCAAGGAAAGGAAATTTCAAGGAAAGGAAAGGAAATTTCAAGGAAAGGAAATTTCAAGGAAATTTCAAGGAAAGGAAAGGAAATTTCAAGGAAAGGAAAGGAAATTTCAAGGAAATTTCAAAGAAATGGAAAGGAAAGGAAAGGAAAGGAAAGGAAAGGAAAGGAAAGGAAAGGAAAGGAAAGGAAAGGAAAGGAAAGGAAAGGAAAGGAAAGGAAAGGAAAGGAAAGGAAAGGAAAGGAAAGGAAAGGATTGGCAGCACACCTTCCTCTTGCTGGCTGCAATGAGAGCAGGAAAGGGAAAAGGGAAGGGAAAAAGGGAAAGGAAAGGGGAAAGTAAGGGGAAAAAGGAAAGGGGGGAAAAGGAAATGAATGGATTGGCAGCACTCCTGCAATGAGAGCAGGCAGCCAGCAGCTCTCCCAGGTGTCCATCAGCAGGAACACCACATCTGGCCATTGATGGGGAAGGAAAGGGGAAAACGAAAGGGAAAAAAAGGAAAGGGAAAATAAAAAGGAAAGAAAAAAAAAAGAAAGGGAAAAAAAAGGAAAGAAAATAAAAGGAAAGGGAGAAAGGCAATGAATGGCTTGTGGCTCACCTTCCTCTTGCTGGCTGCAATGAGAGCAGGCAGCCAGCGGCTCTCCCTGGTGTCCATCAGCAGGAACACCACATCGTGGCTCTCGATGAGCTCCTCCAGCTGTGCCACGTCCTTCTGAGCCTGGGCCATGGTCACCTCTGAGAAGTTCACGGGGTGGCCTGGCATGGGGATGCTCATGTTGTAACCCTCAGAGCTCTGGAGAGAGGCAGAGAGAAAAGCAGCAGTTCAGAAGGTGACCTTGTGATTAAACAGGTGTGAAATACAGCACAGAGCAGAGGACAAATTCAATTCCCCTTGTCAGAATGCAGAACCTCTCTGTGGTACAGTGCTGGGGTTTCTCACTCTGGATTTAGGCAGAACACCCTCAAAGTCTTAGCAAGCTTAGTAAATCACTGCAAGAACAGAGTGGAACTGCTCCTAATCCCAAAGCCAAGCAGCCACATTCACACATGATTATGATCAGTGTTTGAAAATTGTGTCCTGATTCTCTTCCCACATGATTTTAACAGGCTGCAGTTTGTATTTCTGCTGCTAAATCCTGCCTCAGTCACAGCCATGTGACAGCAGCATCACACACACTGCTCCTCATTTTCAGTTCCTCAGGAGGAGAACAGCCTTGGATGATTTTCCTGTAATTCCCCAGCCACGTGGGAACCTGAGACAGCAAAAAGCAATTCTGCGACTTGTCATTGCAGAGCTGGAGGATTTGTTCCTGTGGCAGAAACATTTCCCTCTTCCAGCCCCTAACTTGGGCAGGACACACTGAGAGCAAAAACTGAGCCAAAGAAGCATCTACACAATGCATGGACAATGCAAACAATTCATTCACTCCTCTGGAAATGTGGCAGCACAAGCTGCCAGCCATCTGCTGGAAAGGAAGGGAAGGGAAGGATGGAGCCCTCATTTATGTTACAGAAAAACAAGCCTTGCCCAAGCCTCCCTGCTTGGCACTGCAGGAAAAACTAAAAACCAAATGTAAAATCTGGATGAACCAAGCATAAAATTCCATGGGAAGGGAGGAGAGGAAGGTTGGTGGGATGTGCTTTTGCACAGACCAATTAATGATCAGCACAACTCATAAATCCAGGTGAGTCAAATGACCAGAAGGGTGAACATACATAAATAACATACATAAATAACATATATAAATAACATACATACATAAATCCATAAATCTCCCTGAGGATAAAAAGAACCAGGCCCATCTAGCAGCTTGCAGAAATGCCTGTGGGTAACAGCTGCATTAACCATACCAAAGGATCCACCTCTTTTCCCCCTCTGTACCACCACCACAGACGTCAGGAAATTTTTGGGCAGGCTTTAATTTCAGTGCCATTATCTCCTCCAAAATTCCTGGTGGGAATACAGAACTTAATCCAAGCTGTGCCTGAGTAAAGTGTTCATGGATAAGCCATCAAGACTGAGCTGCTGAAATGCAGATTGATTAGATCAGCTCAGTTCACACTGCTGGTGACTTAGGAAGGCAATTATTTGTTTAATAAATTAAAATAAATAAGCAGGAATTAAGTGCACCACAAAATGGTCAATGTGGTTTGTAAATACTAAAATCCTACCAGAATTCAAAAATTAAAGCTCAATCCAGGCATTGTAGCTGTAGGAATACAGACAAGCCTGGCAGCTCCAACAGTTTTATTTGAATAAATGTGCCTCAAAACAAAGACAGCAGCCACCAGCCAAAGTGGCTGAGGTGAACTTGGGCAGCCCAACAATGGCAAAAAGAGCTCAAAGGGCACATGGGCATTATTTTAAGGAATGGTAAATGTCCATACATATCCCCAAAGAAAGATCTTGCTCATTCCACAGAGTCCCAAAATCTCAGGAATCCATGAAAAGTTTTAAAATGCCTCCAAATTATCCAAAATATTTAGTTAGCATCTCATAAAATATTAGAATGACATTTAGAAAAGGGGACTGTATGTTGTTCTTTTTGCCGGCAGTTAAATACCAAGCTATAGCTTCTAATAGAGAAAATCAATTTAGAGAAGATTGCAAATTTGGGGTATGAAACATAATAGGAAATCTCAAAAATACATTTATTTCTTCCCTCAGGACCTGCTCCCAGAGCAGACAATTAATAAATCTGACCTGGCATTACTCAAAGCTCGTTAGGACATACTGGACAAGAAAAAAATTCACTTCACTATCAACAAGCTAAAAATTTACTTAATGATCCTTAATTATATTTCATTACTATAAATATTTACTGTCACCCTGTTCTTCTAAAGTTCTCCTAAGCCTTCTGATGTTTACATTTTTGTATTGGAGTTTCTCACGCATTTTTCATGTAAATAATGATTGGGTGCACTCCTTTCTGGAGGAGGAGAGAATTGATGGAATGTTGGTTTGACCAGTGTGGTTGGCAATTTCATCCTCCAATCCATAATCACTTTTGGAATTCTATAAATATTGAGGTCCAGAAATAAACTAGTTTTATTTGCCTTGGACATCCCAGCGTGTGAGTGGCGTTCATTTTGTGTCATATTGTGACAATTTACCTCAACAAAGTTACCAGGAACAGAAATTTGAAGTAAAATATTTCAGTAGCTAACTGAAATACTTCAATAACCACCTGAAATATTTCAGTAACCAACTAAGACATTTCAGTCACCAACTGAAATATTTCATAACGCCTGCGTAGTGTTTTTAATGTTTAACAACTACAACTTGGAATAGCAAGTTAAAGTCACTTTTTATTTTAATTTTTTCCTTTCCCCCAGTGATAGCAACATGGAAATAATGCTTTTACCACTCCTGGGAAGATTTTCTGCAGCCTTTCTGCTGCTGCCAGAGCCTTGGGCTTGCCCCCACTCAGGCAATCCTCGAACTCGTAGAGCGGCTGCCGCACGGGGTTGGAGTAGGAGATCTTTGCATTGTCCACAAACGTGATTTTCCTCACCCCCCAGCCCTAAAGGAGAACAAAAGTTAATAAAGATAATTACAACAGCCTTGGGAAATGTTTTTGAGGAATGCCACACACTCAATGTTGAGTTTTGTTCACTTTTTTTAAGCTACAAAAGTTTTTGTAGTTATTTGAGGTGACTGAAGTAAGGGAACAGAAAATTTGGTTGCTAAATATATACATATAAATAAAATATATAAATATATAAAAATTATATATATGTGTATATATATAAATAATTTGGTTGTTAAATGCTAAATATAGCATTTAACAGGAATCCCTCAAACCCTGCTGAATTCAGTGGAATGGGGTGAACATCCCTGAAATGAATTACCAGCACAGTTATTTCAAGTGCTTCACTGTGAATTTGCTCTTTCTAGCTTGTTAATTTGTTCCAGAATTCCTTTTTTTTTAAAATAAATTCAAAATATTCTGCCAAGGTTCCCTTAGTATCTCATGTCAGCAGAACTTGAGTTATTTATTTCCATTTTACTATCTCATGTCAGCAGAACTTGAGTAATTCATTTCCATTATGTACAGATTTCACCTCTTTCCTGCAATTTCTAACTCATGTGCATTCTGTGCATTCTGATGCAGAGAATGCAATTTGACTCTGATGTGCCAAGGCAGCTGGACAAAAAAAATGAATTAATTTAGATTTTATGAGAAGCAGGTGATTATTTGTGAGAGGAAGGATTCACCATCAGGGTCCTTGCCACACTGCAGCCCAGGGTGCCAGCTCCCAGCAGCAGACACTTGGCAGCCACAATCTTCTCCAGATCCAGAGTGGGCACCAACCTCCAGCACATCAACTTCAAATTCAGATCCACAGATGATTCTGCCAACCTGTGCCAGGGAATAAAGAACAACAACTTCTGAACCTTCCTGTGCTTCTCCAGCAAACAAATCACTGATATTTCAGATGAATTAGTTAATTTTTAAACACTCTTTTAAAGGAGAGAAAGAATTCAGCAGTGTAACACATAGGTAATATGAAAAACAGACAAGAGCTTCTGAATAAGTAACAATCTAAAACTAAAATTTTAGAAATGAAATTAATGCAAATATGAAAATAAAAATGGTGTCCCAGCCAAGATTCCTGTTAAGCTGAGTTCTAAGACAGATAATTTGTCCATAAATTTTTGTTTCTTTTTTAAACTACCTGGTTTCCTGTATCCAGTTACACCTGCCCTTAACTTGAAATATTCCAGTTGTGCCCTGAAGCATGTGGGCCCTTCTTTGTGGAAGTTTGAGAAAGAAAATGAAGTAGGAAATCTGTGTTCAAGCAAGGGGCAGATTGTTATATCCATCAGAGCACAGGGTGTTAAAGCCCTCACCAAGCCACACCACCACAGGTCTCATATTCCTGCAAGTTTCATTCCCTCACACATCATAAATAAAATCATTTCAGCATCCAGAAAATGATTTGTCCAACTAGGATTTAAATGGCAATTGTCAAGGCTGGCATTTCACCAACACCTCTTTGGGAAGCTCTTAGATAATTTACACAAGTAAAGACAGTCAAGAAACTTAAAAAATTAACAACCCTGAGATGAACTTTTTTGAATATCTGTGAATACTCTGAGAATTTCCACAAATGCTTCATAAAAATGGCTTTGCTTGATGGGCTGAACCTGAACCATCAGACCAAGAGGTTTTTCCAAGGCAAGGACACAGATGCAGACACTCTGTAACCCCATTCTTTTCAATCCATTGCCCAAACAAAATGATAAAAATTATTAAAGTCCCATTTCCTGAGCTCCTTCCTGTCCCACTCTGACAAACCCCAAAGGACGAACTTTCCCCCATGCTCATTTCCATGAACACCCTGCAGGTTATGGAATTCAATGAAATCCACAGGCCTGCAACACTCTGATCTACATTTCACTCAGTTTTAAATAAATGCATTCAGAATTCTCAACTAGACCCCAAAATTGCCAAGATTTCTGCTGCAGGCAGTGCACTGTATACACAGTTTTTGGGTATGAAGACAAATTTTAAATATGTGCTCTATGAAGGTCCTACCTTCCAAAAGAAAGTCCAAATAATATCCAGTGGATGTTTTACTGCATATTCTTCCCTATTTCACATTTCAACTTGCTATGGATTAAACCAAAGTAAAGAAAACTGTGGGAATTTAAAAGATAAAAACCAAACCTTTTTGGATCCATGCATTCACTGAGATTCACCATCCTTGGCCCCATGCTTCCCTTTTGGTTCTTCTCCCATCCAACAGCTTTTGGACAATCTGTTTGAAAGATTTAAAACACACAAAAAAAAAAAAAAGAAAATTAAAAACCCAAACAAAACAAACAAACAAAAAAAAACAATAAAGGAAAGAAAGAATAAAAACCTTAACATCCTAGGACAGAAAAAAAGAAATTTTTTTTTACTTAACCCTGTTGGAAAAACCCTTATTTTAAACCTGCCAGTAAATAACCTGTAGTTTAATTTGCTCTCAGGTGTCCCCTGTGCTGCTTTTGCCTGTTCAGCTTCAAACCCAGCACAGAGCTGGCATCATTCCCCATCAGATCTTTAATGCCAAGTTCAGTAAATTCATAATTCAGTCAATTTTACTAATTTCAGTCATCATTTCATGGTCCCTAGACCCCATCTGCAAATTCAGTGGAGAATTATGTACCCTGATTATATAGAATGAAATAATTTGCAACAAGGACATCTGATGCATTCAGAACTTTTGGCCGAGGTAGAGAAAATTTGTGGTGCTGTCCTGTACTAGAAATTATATCTAAGATTATGTTTTAATATTTTAAGTTTACTGCTTTAAAATACACCTGGATGTGTCACCATGGGATTAAAGAAAAAGTTCCACTCTGGGATAGGTTTTTACCATTTTAAAAATTCTCCAGAAATTTTGATCCCATAAATTCACTATCACTTTTTTACTACCTGAGGGACTGTATACAAATTCATCAAGAAAAAATGAGGCAAACTGGTGTTTTATTGTATTTTCTATGCCACCAGCAGGACTTTCCTTAGTTTTCAATTAGAAACACAATTACAGGAGGAAAAAAATTAAGAGAGAATATTCTCTCTTCTTTCTTTGTTGAAAAAGGAACCACTTCCTTTAGAGACATTTAACAGAAATGCAAACAATTTAAAATCCATTTGAAACAACTTAGCATAAATAACAATTTTTTAGCAGTAATTTATTTTGCCATGTCAGCAGTGATTAAGAAGGCAAAAAAAAGGGGGGAAAAATAATTTTTACTGTCTTACCTGGGCCCAGGGGTGCCTGTGGCAGTTTGATTTCAAAGATGATGCTGTGGGTGATGTCCCTCACCCCTTGCATGGTCCTGTCTCTGAAGCAGAGCACTTCCAGCCTCTGCAGAGCACTGCCCCTGCCAGCCAGATAAAAGAGAAACAGAGACAGACATGCAACTTCTTTCATAGAAAAAAGAATTATTTTAACAGCATTTCACACAGGTTTAGTCCTTTGCAGGTTCTGAATGAGGTTTTTTGTCTTGGTACTGACAAAAGTACCAAGGTACAGAAAGAGAAATAATTTATCAGGTACAGAAAGAGAAATAATTCCTGAAGTGTCAGAAAATGCCTGGTTTGGTGTGACACAGCTCCAGAGCAATGCCACACCAGCCTGTCCTTGCATTCATCCAGCACTGGACAAACTGCAGATTTAGAGGAATAAAAAGCAGAAAAGCACCAGAGCACACATCAGGTGACATGCTGGGACTTTGCTGTGGCACCAAGATCCTCTGAGTTCTCAATATATATAATTTTTCCTCCTTATGATTCAAACTCCCAAACAAAAAAATGAGAATTTTAGTTTAGTTTAGTTTAGTTTAGTGCCTAAACCCTTCTCAACGCCAAGGCTGTGTAAATGTAACACTCAAAACTGTGGGAGTGTAACTTAATTACAGTTTTGTTACAGCAACCTGAATTCATTTGATAATTTAAATCCTTTTTTTCAAAACTCAGAGTGTAAAACTGTGTCTTGTCTTCTCCCCAACAAAAAAAAAATTCAAGTGGTACCAGGAGAAAACCTATTAATATCTGATTTTTAAAGTGCAAGTCTGCTATTACTTGACACTAATTAATTATTTAAATTCACAGAGTATTTTAAATAAGATCTGACACAGCTGGATGTACTGGCAGGGTGTGAAGCTGACATTCCCAGGTTAATGCTTCCATTTTAGGATTACAGGAATTTGTGACTGACAGAAGGAAAAACCAGAATAATGCACAAAATCAGAATCACTCCAAATGGATAATATCAAGGGAAAAAAGAAAATCTCAGGTGGGTGATATGAGTGAAACACCATGGAGAAAATAATGTCATTTAACATCAACCAGTAAATAATCTTGGTGGGAAAGAATAAAACAGGTACCATTTGTGGGCTGCCAGGATCAGGAAGTTTCTCAGTGGCCATCCTGGATACTGGGATAAATTACAAGGATCATAAACTCCAACTGTCACCTGCAAATGAAATTATTCAATTGAGAACTCCTCCATCCACAGTCAGGCAAAGGGTGTTTGGCATTTTTATTTAAAACTTCTGGCCTACAGATATATTTTGCATATTTATAAATATTTAATTCATGGTCACACAGGTTTTCCTCAAGATTTTGCCATAGCTTTGAGATTTCTTCAGTTTGGCCTCTTCAGAGACAATGGATGTTCCCTGCAGTAAATGCATTTTTATTACTTTAAAAACTCAATTAGGAGGGAAGCCCAGCAACTGAAGCCTTGCTCCAAACCCAAAATTCTGCACTGATTTTGGGATGATCAAAAAGTGACAGGGCACAGGCCAGCAAGAGCACAAATCAAAGGGAAAACAGCACAAAAATCACTTTACAGCCACCCTCAGGACACAACCAGCTCAGTATTAAAGCCTCAAACCATTCACAGATTAAACATTTAATTATATAAAATTACATAAAAATCTCATTACCTTTTCTCCTTGGTCTTGAAAGAAGCCATCCCACTTTTTCAGCAGGGATATCATGACAGAATTATCATGATACTTGATTAAAAAATAAGGCAGGGCTGTCACCCCCTCCTCCTGGCAGAGATCATCGTAGGCTTTCTGCAGGGCTTGGATCTGAAAGAGCAAACACAACTGAACCAACAGCTTTAACAGTTCTGCACTGTAATATAAAAGAAACTAAAATTTGTTTAATTTTTTTAATTAAAAAATTTAAAAATTAACTTATTTTCTTGTCTAAACATGTATTTTATTAATGATTTTGTCATTTTAATGAGTTGCCTCACTCAGGGGATGCCCCTTTATAAAGATTTTTTTAAATGAGTTTCAAAACCAAAGCTGTATACATAACTACATATTAATATTCATTTTTATATGCAGCTTAACATATACATCTCAAAAATAAATATAAAATAGATAGTTTAGCATAATCACCTCTTCAAGAATTGTTTGCCATATCTGCATCTAAACTGAGATAATTTAAACAAATCATGGAACAAAAGGTAAATAAAAAAACAAACATAGAAATAAAAAAGTGAAGTTTTTAAAATAAATTAGTCTCCAATTAATTCAGGATGTGGTGACAAAAATATTGAGTTTTAAAGCTCGCAGGAGTTCTCAGTAGTGCAGAATTCACAATCTTTAGGATTTTGAATACCTGATTTAGTGAGAACCTGTCCCCAAGACAGGCAGGCTTCTGAGTGATCTCAATTCCATCAGGGAAGCAGAGAGCTGGGTAGCAAAACCAGTAATAAAAATGATACTTCTTTAAATCCTAGAGAAAAAAAGAAAAAAGTAAAATTAGATAATAAAGAGACATATCAAAATAAATGATGTAATACTAATTAAAATCAATGGTTTATGATTTGAACCATGGGAACCACAGGTATCTTTCTCCCACAATGATTTTAGATAAAAATACTAAAAGACTCTTCTCTGTATATATTTTTATTTAAGATTTAAACAGACAATGTGTGTACAATCCTTCAGGCTTTGTTAGCTGCAGTATTTAGTAAAGCTTTCAATTAATTCAACATGAAACAGCTGCTCTATTTCTACTGATATCTGTAAGGCCATCAGATAATCTTATACATTTGTAGAAAATAATATAAAAATAAATTAATGCAGCATTATTATGAATACAAAATATATGAATACTCCTAAAAAAAACCTACTTCACTACTTCCACTACAAGTAGGAGGCACAAATTATCTGTACTCACAGCAAATGTCAGCAGCAGGAACCTGTTCAGGAGCATTGGGTTCTCCAGGGCAGCTCCAGATTTGATGGATTCCCAGATCTGCCATGGATTGTGGGGACAAGGAGGAAGAAAAGGGGCAGAGAAACACCAAGAGAACATGAGAACAGCTGCAAAAATCTGTAATTCTTCCAGCTACCTTTAAAGTTTGGAGAAAAACATTCATTGACTTTTTTTTAAACTGAATTTATTCATACAATTATCTGCATTAAAAGGATTTTAAAGGTCAGGGAATTACAAGGCCACAGGAATGCAAAAAATTCCTAGTTTGGAGTGAAGATATGCATGAAAGCTTTATTACTCAAGGTAATTAATTAAAGAATCAAGGACAGGTCAAAGTAAAGCATCTTAAATTTGACTTTCACCTCTCCCCAGGCCATGACACTGAATTAACTGCTGACAGAACAGGCAGACCAGCTCCCCTCACCCATCTTTTTCTTGCTTTATCTCAGGTTTCTTGCTGCTGTGGCTCTTCCCCATCTCTCTGTCACACAGATAAATTGCAGTAATCTGAGGTTTAAATCAGGCACTGCTGGGTTTTGGGTATGAACACAAATTTTAAATATGTGCTCTAAAGAATTCAAGTCCCTGGCAGCTCCAAGCGAATTGCAGAGCTTAAAATATGATGGAGTTCTCCATGTAGAACTAGTTATCATTAATTAAATTAAATCTTTTGTACAGAACATTAAAAAGCAAACACCAAACTTTTCCTTCCAGAATAAGCTAAATCCTGAGGCTGCTCAGGACTGGAGTATCTCCAAATTTCTGGCAGAGTGTGAAGCACTTCAAGGAGTAAAAAGGAATTGGAAACACTCTGTGATTTAATTTTAAATCTCACCTCATTTGCTTCCTTGTCCAGAAGTGCTTTCTTGTCACAGGATTTGAAAGTCTCAAAAGTGTTGGTGTTATACAACGTTCCAAAAGCAGGACAGCAACGTGCTGGTATTGAAGCATTCCTGGGGAAAAGAAGAAATATTTTAAATTCAGCCAGAAGGAGTTAATTTTTTGTGATTCAAAGCAGTCCCTCCACTGCTATAAAGTTCTGTATTTATTTATTCAGGAAAATTGCTTTTTCTGACCTTAAAATGTACTAATACACAACAAAGACCATTGAAAATTGGTCTGAAAAGGATGGTGACTGTGAGAACAAAAACCTTTGTTAAGAAGATTTTTTACCGAAGAGAAATAAACTCCATTCATGTAGAGGTTATTCTTATGTAGAGTTATCTATTCTCATGTAGAATTATTTATTCTCATGTAGAGTTGTTGATTCTCATGCAGAATTACTTATTCTCATGTAGAATTATTTATTCTCATGTAGAGTTATTGACTTTCATGTAGAGTTACTGATTCTCATGTAGAATTACTTATTCTCATGTAGTTATTGATTCTCATGTAGAGTTATTGATTCTCATGTAGAGTTGTTGCTTCTCATGCAGTTATTTATTCTCACATAGAATTATTTATTCTCACGTAGAGTTATCTATTCTCACATAGAATTATCTATTCTCATGTGAGGTTATCTATTCTCACATAGAGTTTCTCTAACTAATATATCAATTTCATGCCAGGAAAGTGTCTCCACACACAAATGAAGACAAACCCCAGGCTGTACTTACATATCAAAGGCACTAAACTCCAGTGTCAAGCGAGCTGGCAAACCCAAAGGATCACCTGGACAAAAAAGCAGCAACAAAAGTCCTTTTAAACCAAAACATTGGGGTTATTTCCCTTTTTTGTTGTTGTAAATTACAGTGAAACAGACAAAACTCCCAGCCACTCTTGGTAGTGTTTCAGAAACATCTGAAATGTGCCAGAGGAGCAGAATAGGCTGAGAGGAGAGGCTGGAATTGGCAGAGCCGGATGGAATTGGCAGAGCCCGGTGGAACTGGCAGGGCCCGGTGGAATTGGCAGAGCCCGGTGGAACTGGTAGGGCCCGGTGGAATCGGCAGAGCCCGGTGGAACTGGTAGGGCCCGGTGGAACTGGCAGGGCCCGGTGGAACTGGCAGAGCCCGGTGGGTCTGTGGGTGCTCACCGTTGTAGTAGTAGCCCTTGATGAGCTTGGGGGTCTCGTCCAGCCGGTACTGGTTGAGTTTCCTCTGGGTCAGCTCGTGCCAGAAGCCGGCGTCCAGCGCGCTGCTGAACGGAGCGAACTGCAGCGGAACCGGACCGGCACGGCACGGCCCGGCACGGCACGGGGCTGCTGCGGCCATGGCCCGGCGGGAACACGGCCCTGCGGACAGAGACACTGAGGGGTGGGCACTGGGACACTGGCATCGGACACGGCACAGCCACACGGGAACGGGACCGAACACGGACAAGGACAGGACAGAGGGACACCGGCACCAAGCACGGTACAGGGACACCGGCACGGGACACGGACACGGCACAGCCACACGGTACCCGGACCAGCACCGGCTCCGCACAGCGACATGGACGGACAGAGGTCCAACACGGGAACGGGACCGGACAGGGACACGAAAACAGCACAGCCACACAGTACCAGGACCGAACACGGACATGGCCATGGCACTGTCCCCGTACACGGACACGGGAACGGCACAGCCACACGGCACCGGGCCCGGCACCGGCCCCGCACAGCGACACGGACTGACAGAGAACCTACACGGCACCGGGACTGGCCCCTAACATGGACACGGGACCCGCAGAGCCACACGGCATTGACTGAAGACCTACACAGCACCAGCACCGGCACCGAACACGGACATGGCACCATCCCCGCACACTGACACGGGACCGGTCCCGCAAGGTGTCACGGCCCCGGCCCGGCACGGGGCAGCCCCCGTCCCGTGTACGCCTGACTGCAGCCCGGGCAGCCGGTGAGGCCCGGGCACACCGACCGCGGGCTGCAAGGGGCAGGGCGGGCACCGTGCAAGGGGCTGTGACCCGGCCGTGGCAGTGCCGGGGGCTGTGGCGGTGCCGGTGCCGGTGCCGTGTGGGTTCTCTGGACCCGTGACAGTCCATCCCCGCCCGCCCTTACCGGCTGCGCCGCTCGCTCCGCACTTCCGGCATGCCCGGCCGGCGCACAGCGGTGATGTTACCGCAGCGGAGCGTGTGACGGGCGGGCGGCGCGGGGTGATGGCGTGCGAGACACGCTGGGCGGGCCGGTCCCGGTCCCCATCCTCATCCTTGTCCCCATCCTCATCCTCATCCAGATCCCCATCCTCATCCCGATCCCGGTCCGATCCCCTACCGCATTCCCTTTCTCCATCCCTATCCGTATCCCGATCCCCGTCTCCATCCCTCCCCGTCCCCATCCCCATTCCCATCCCCATCCCTGTCCCGATCCTCATCCCGATCCGATCCCGATCCCGATCCCGTCCCGATCCCGTCCCGATCCCCATCCCTATCCCCATCCCCATCTCGATCCCAATCTCCATCCCCATACCAATCCCGGTCCCGGTCCCGGTCCCGGTGGGCTGCGGCGGTGCCCGCCCGCTCTCGGTAGCATCCCCCGCCTCGGGGCAGTCCGGCTGACCCGCGTCCCGCAGCGCTCGGAGCCGTCCGTGTGTCCGCTGCCATCCGTGTGTCCGCTGCCGTCCGTGTGTCCGCTGCCCTGTGCTGCTCCTACTTCCCCGGCACGCAGCAGAGCCCTCAGAAAATTTAATAATTTAATTTAATTCCATTTTAGACGGTGGGAAAATGCCCAAAGGTGCGCCTGCACTGCTGTTTCCTCTCCTGTGCGCGGCATTTGCTGCCGGTGCGGAAGAGCGCGGTGGAATTCCCGGTTGGCCGCGGCATCCCGGGCTCGCTCCTGCCCCGCCAGGTGTCCCTGCTGTCCCACGGAGCGCTCCGAGAGCAGTCTGTGCTGTAAACCAAAGCATCTCAATCCCAGCACACCTTTGTCACAGATACATAGTATAATACTGGCTCTTCGCAAGTGTTAAAATGGATTTTGTGTGTGTAGTGTTAAAGTAACTTGTTGTAAAGATACAGTTTTTATTTCTGTTGTTAAATAAACTCAGTGAAATAGATGACATAAGCGTGCTTAAAAAACCAGCTAGGATGGGATAACATCCATTCAATCCTCCATGAATGAAGAGGACATCTGTACAGATCTGCCAACTGTCAGCACTCACCTTCTGAAGAAAATATGGATCCTATTTTGGACCAAAATATGGAGAGTTATGGACCAAAGCCCATAACTGGGGTGAAATATGGGTCTCCTCGAGCCAGGTCTCACAAGCTCTTGGAGATCTATTTCACACCCAAGATAGCTCAGCTGCCTTAGAAGACATAAAATCAGCAGGATGGCTTCTGTGGTAGTGTTGGAAACAAAAAGTTTTGACAAAAGGCAAAAATAACAAAAGTCTTTACAGAGAAAAACCCGCTGCAAGAGGTTCTTGCCCCTGGTAAAGCACCTCACAAAAGCCATTAGTTCCTTTGTTCTCTTCTTTTTCTAGTAAATTGCTCTTGGGACTTTTTAGCTCCTGTCCAATTTGCAATCCTTAAGTTGAGGTGAAGTCCCCCGGGTCCTATGAGGTGGCTTTTTTGCTAATTGAAGAGAGAAGCTTCTGGGGTTTTTTCCTTTTTGAGGAGACACAGGAGAGTTTTGTCACTCCATCAACAAGGGGCACACTCCTATGCTGGAGGTGATAAGAATTGACCAAAACCACAACCAAGGAGTACATGTGTTCTAAAAAGGTGTAACCGAGGAGGAGCCATGCCAAACAGTTCTTGGAACATGTAAATTAGTTTGGGGGAAAGTTTACTATGGGGGAAAGTTTACAAATAATTGTTTGTGAATATGTAACAGGCTGATGCAATAGAAATGGTAAATAAAGGGTCTTTCCAAAATAGCAGGTGTGCTCCTGGCTGAGTGCCACGATGCATCCATCTATAATAACTTTTCCTCTATGCTCCCATTGTCCTTTATTAAAATTTTTAAATTTTCACATGTGAAAAATGCATATTTTATGATTGGCTTTTTGCAAATATTAAAATGAATATTACACATGTTATGTCAGAAGGTTATGTTGTATTAATTCTCTTAAGTAGTGTGTTAAATGTAGTTTAGGTTATAACATAAGGTTAAAATAGAAACTATGCTATGTAAGATACTTGTTTTAAAGAGAGGAATGAGGTACTCCCACTGAGATAGCAGTCACAGGACACCTAAATCTTTCAGAGAAAGAGAATTTATTGCTCTCCTATCAGAAGAAACGAACTTCTTCCTGCCTCACTCAGTCCTGAAAATGCCATCAGGATTCAGAGGAAGAAGCTGACACTGACCAGACAGAATCCTGTGTTTGAATGGAATTTATGCATCATGTATGAGGTGTATGAATATGCAACAGGTTATTGTTTTTAACGGTTTATTCTCTGCTAATGTGTGTCCTTTTTCGGGTTTGTTTTGCCCAGAAAATAGGCACCCAGTTGTCCCTAACTCTTTGTTTCTATTGTCTCCTATTGTCCTAATCCAAATTGTCCAAAATTTTTATTACTCTAATTATATTGCTATTTTTATAACCATTTAAAATTTTGGAAACAAATGATTGGCGTTTTTCACACACAGGAGAGTGAACATGTTTTTCACAAGAAATCCCCAGATTCTCATTGTGTTCTCTGGAGCTCTGTGTCCTCTGACCTTGGCTGTCAACTGGAAAACACTGAAAGCATTTTACAGGAAACCACTCCTGAAATATTCTCTTGAGCCTTGCCCCACGTTGGTGGGAGGTTTCTCCATTTCTTACCGTAATTTGCTTTCCTCTGCTTCCCTCACATCCAGAGCCGCTGGAACTGCCTGCTAAGTGAAACTCAAAAATTTTCTTAGGTACTTGCTATTTAAAATATGCACTGTCCAATTTCCCTGTTTTATTGTTATATAAGAGTTGTAAAATTTGTTGTCATAAATCCCCTGTCTTTGCTGTTAATACAGTTACACAAAGATCATGGGTAAAGTGGCTTGAAATTAAAAAAAAAAAAAAAGTTCAGTTTTATTTTCCTGGGTTTAGCTGTTTGAATGTTCTTTATTTTTACCAAAGGTTTGTGTTGTTACAGTCACCATCATTTTTAGACCAATTTTCGATGATCTTGCTGAGGTTTTGTCATGTATTGGTACATTTTAAGGTCAGAAAAGGCAATTTTCATGAGCAACAGGAGAGATTTCTTGATAACTCTCAGCAGCCCTTAGGTAAATGTGTTTTTCAGCACTAATAACTGTGGCTGACTTTTATTTCCTCAGGGATCATCTAAATTACCATCCATTCTGGCCAGAATTGCTGTTGCAAATCAGAATAGAAAAAAAACCAATTTAATGGCTGTGGACCTCAGCAATTGTTTGTGGAAGGCCAGGGATTAGAGAATGTGTTTCAAAAGGTTCTGTTCTCTACTCCAAAAAGGTGCATTTCACTACTTGTGCAGGTGTTCTTCCTGCAGTGAAAAAGTTGTCTGAATTCTGCAATGAATTTTGTTGGTTTCATGTTCTCTCTCTTCATTTTGCCTTATTTCTCCTAGATTTTAGTTTCCCAATTGAAGTTTTTCCTGTGTGCCACTTAAAACCCAAGTCAATTAATCTCTGAACCTTGCATGTTACACTGATATAGGCTGGATTTAAGTTTATTCCTTTAGCATATTTCCCCAATGTATTAAAAGGCAGATATATTAGGGCTTCATTTAATATTGAATCCTTTAAATGCAATTAAGAAACTGTTCAGAATGTGGGAAATTCAGCAGCACAACAAAAGGAATGAGAGGAATTTCTTTTTTCTTCGTAACATCAAAGCCAGCCAAGCTTTCAGTTGTACTTCAACATCATCTTGGTCTCTTTTCCAATAGCAAATATTAAATTATTGTGGTTTTCTCCTGAAATATTTGACAAGGAAGATTTATGAAATAAAATTAAATACAAAGGGTAGAAAAGGTAAACATATTTCATGTGTAATCAACTATATTCTGCAAGTCTAGAAACAGCAGCACACCCTTCTGGAGCACATGGTGACAGATATTGAGCATGGAAACTCTTTTGGAACATAAAAAAATCTACTTTTTTTTTACAGCAAAGTTAATGTACAGTTAATATAAGCATTATATCAAAGAGATACAGTAGGATACACACGAAAACTTGACATTTGATGAAAAGTTTGTGCTTAGGGGGAAGCTATAAATAAATAGGGGAGTTTTTTTAACAGTTGCAAGTTCTTTCTTTGACTGTGCAAAGTACCTCCACTTGCAAATCCCACTTCACAAGCAATGTGTTTAATGGAGTAAGTTGAAAGAGAAAAATGTTTTTGGCCAATGACAGGAGAGTGATTTCTTCCTTTCCTGTAGCTGAATAATTTATAATCACTGAAGAGGTTTCTGTGATGGAAGTGGTGGTCTCAAGTGGTGAAAG
The DNA here is from genome assembly GCA_020466415.1 of Ammodramus savannarum pratensis. Taxonomy (NCBI): domain Eukaryota; kingdom Metazoa; phylum Chordata; class Aves; order Passeriformes; family Passerellidae; genus Ammodramus; species Ammodramus savannarum. Next base: position 18,627,013 of record JAHXMQ010003857.1, on the reverse strand, counting down.
GTTGACAACAGTGTAACAGTTCATGTACTGACCTTGAGTTTTTCAGATTCTTGACCTGAAGTTGCTCTTCAAATGTTTTAAAACTATTAAATGCACATTTCCCACTTTTACAGATTACAGTTTGCCAAAGTCTTTCACTGTTAACGGAGAACCCATCCTTTGGAACCAGAACATTTTGTTTGGTCAAACTCCTGAGCTGCACTTGAGCTCCAAAACCCCAGACCAGCATCAATGAATGTGAAGGATCTTTTTAAAAGTCTTCTTGAAATTGTGGTTGCAGAGAGGGTAGAGGAACGGGTTTAAGGTGGAGTTGATGTAGCCCAGCCATATGGTGGCCCTGTGCAGCTCTGAGAGCTGTTTGTGGTCGTGGAAGGTTACCACCATGAAGAGCACGAAGTAGGGGATCCAGCAGAGCATGAAGGCCGCCATGATCACCCCCAGCTGCCTGGCTGCCTTCCTCTCCCTGTTCCCGTGCCAGTGGATGCTCCTGGAGTGCCTGTGCAGGGTGTGCCAGGTTTTCCTCAGGAATGCCATTCCCCTCGAGTCCCTGCGCTCCGTCCTCCCCTGAGGACAGCAGGCTCCTCTAGGGCTGGGCTCTGCCACCTCAGTGAAGGTGTGGTGGTCTGATGCCCCGCTGGAGTCACTGTCCTGGCAGCCAGGCTGCTCCTTATTCCCAGGGTTTTTCGTGGCATACACCCTCCTCTTCCCTGCTTTATCCATGCCAGGCTCAGCCTTGGCTGTGGTGAGAGAGAAGCAGCTCCAGTTCAGGACTTTGCCATTACTCAGGGCCTTTGAAGCCCTGTCAGGATGGCTGAAACGAAGCTCTGCCTCCACTTTATGGGGCTCTGGGGAGTTTTGCTTGTCTGCACCGGGGGTGTTCCCACCTAAGACTTGCTCCTGGAGGCAGATATTTTTCCCATCCTTCGTCTTGGTCTGAGGAGTGGTGGCTTTTTCCACGGAGGACCAGTAGGAGCCATTGCTGAGCTCTCTGTGCTGGCAGTGCTTTCGAACAGCCCTGAAGATTCTGCAGTAGAACCACAGCATCAGCAGCGAGGGCAGGTAGAAGTTGAGGATGGCCGCCAGCACTTTGAACCAGATCACCTCGAAGAACTCCGTCTCACACTTGTCCTCCTGCACCGTCCTGCGCCCGTTGTTGGCAAAGACGTGCCAGCCCAGGATGGGGATGAGCCAGGTGAAGGAGAGCAGCCAGACCCCCAGGATGAGCAGCGAGGCCCTCATCTTGGTGCGGTACTTGAGGTACCGCAGCGGCTGCTGCACCGAGCGGTACCGGTCCATGCATAGGATGAAGAGGTTGAAAATGGAGGCTGTGCTGGCCACGTAATCCATGGAGAGCCAGAACAAGCAGGCTGCCAGCCCCAGGGGCCACCGGGGGCTCAGCAGGTCCACGATGTTGAGGGGCATGACGGCCGCCCCCACAATCAGGTCGGCGATGGAGAGGCTCACGATGTATAAATTACCCACGGTCTGCAGCTTCTTCTCTGTCCTCACAGCACACAGCACCAGGATGTTCATGACAATGGTGATCAGGGAGATGCTGCCCAGGAACAGGCCTAGGAGGGCCCGGGGAGCACTGCTGGAGGCCTCTGTTGTGTTGTTGGACATCTTTTTGGTGAGGGAGAAGCGGAGTGGGCGTCCAGGCCTTGGGCGTTCAGTCATGGTTTGCACTCCTGGCTGAAAATGTGTTGGGCTGCTTGGGGATTTTTATTTCCACAGCTAGAGGAAAGAAAAAACACCTGCTCAGTCGCTGTAGTAATTAGATAATAAAGCTAACTTGTGCCTCAGCTTAGCACTGTCCCTTTTAGGGCTTTCCTAAAAAAGGAATTTTTAAGACATTTTACATGTTGAGTTTGTTGTGTCTCTAGGATGAGGAGAGAGGTGAGGAATCGGACTCCATGTTTTCATAAGACTAATTTATTATTATATGTTATTTATAATATATTAAAGAAATTATACTAAAGAATAGAGAAAGGATACAGACAGAAGGCTGCAAAGAATGATGATGAAAACTCATGGCTCCTTCCAGAGTCTGACACAGCCAGACAGTGATTGGTCATTAAGTTAAAACAATTCACATTAAACCAATCTAACAATCACCTGTTGGATAAACAATCTCCAACCACATTCCAAAGCAGGAAAATACAGGAGAAGCAATTGAGATAATATTGTTTTTCTTTTTCTCTGAGGCTTCTCAGCTTCCCAGGAGAAAACTCCTGGCGATGGGATTTTTCAGAAAATATGACAGTGACATTTACGTACAGGTAATTTGTGTTCTAGGAAACCCCACTAACCAATCCCAAACAGTTTTCATAGAGCTTCATCTATTTCAGATCCCACAATCTAAAGAAAAAATGTAATTCCTGGCAGTTTTAATTCATCATATCTCATTAAACAGCTGATTGTGAACCATAACATAAGCTCCATATTGGCAAACCAATTTAAAAATGTGCTAGTAAAAAGCAATATTTACATATTTTGTACTAAATAATTTAAACAAGCCAGTGCTTATTTACAGCCTCCAACAGTTTGAGAATCCAGCAGTTGGCAGTCAGTAGGCAGTCGTTCAAATTATAGGTAATGAGTAATCTCTTCCTACACAATTTAGGCTCGCACAGATTTCAAACATTTAAAGATGCCAGGCCTATTCGAGATCAAATGCAGAATATTAGGATTTTTCAGGATTAATAAGCATCTTCTGCTTCCCAACTGCTAACTTCATGTATTGATCCACAGTGCAGGATTGATTAATGATATTTTATGTCTTGGAGCAAATGACAACTGACCAAATTTTGCCTCCTGTCCATTGATGAAAAATGTCTCTGAGGGCGACACACATTCTGTGCCATTTCATAGCTTGTCTGAGTTTATGTTCTGGTAAATCTCTTTAAGCAATAAGGAAGGAAATTGAGACTGTGCATATATTTGCTCAAAGTATTTACACAACTAGCATTGAGGTATGCATGGGATTTCTCACCCTCACAACTCCAAACATGTCCAGAGCAACACAATGCAGCAGATTGTTCAATAATCAGCATTTCCTATTGAAACTCAGTGATGCAATACTTCACTTAACTTTATCCTTTTTATTCCAGTAATCAGAGTTTGAACTCAAATGATTTGTGCTGCCTTGTGAGAGGTCAAATTCCTTCTTGTCTGGGCTTTACTCACAGGTGGGTGTTGGGAGAGGAGCTGAGTCCTTGGTGCCAGCAGCATCCATAGGCAGAGGAGACAGGAGCACCTGGGGAATGCTGTGATCCTGGATCCTTCAGGCTCTGCCAGGAAAATTCCTCTGAGGCAGCTGCTCACAGCTCACAGAACATCTCCTGAGGACGAGGACAGAAATGACTCCATGGGTGTTGAGGACAGAAATTATTCCATGGATGGAGCGGTTTCTGCGGACAGGAATTGCTGGACAGGAGCCATTGCTGAGAACAGAAATGACTCCACGGATGCTGAGGACAGAAATTATTCCATGGATGTTGAGGGCAGAAACTGCTCCATGGATGCTGAGGACAGAAATTATTCCATGGATGCTGAGGACAGGAATGAGGATGTTGAGGATAGAAATGATTCCATGGATGATGAGGACAGAAATGACTCCATGGATGTTGAGGACAGAAATGATTCCATGGATGGAGTCATTTCTGCGGACAGGAACTGCTGGACAGGAGCCATTGCTTAGGACAGAAACAACTCCATGGATGCTGAGGACAGAAATTATTCCATGGATGCTGAGGACAGAAATTATTCCATGGATGTTGAGGACAGAAACTGCTACATGGATGGTGAGGACAGAAATTTTTCCATGGATGCTGAGGACAGAAACTTCTCCATGGATGCTGAGGACAGGAATTATTCCATGGATGTTGAGGGCAGAAACTGCTCCATGGAAGCTGAGGACAAAAACTGCTCCATGGATGCTGAGGACAGGAAGAAGGATGTTGAGGATAGAAATGGCTCCATGGATGATGAGGGCAGAAATTATTCCATGGTTGCTGAGGACAGAAACTGCTCCATGGATGCTGAGGACAGAAATGATTCCATGGATGCTGAGGATAGGAATGACGCCATGGATGTTGAGGACAGAAATGACTCCATGGAAGCTGAGGACAGAAATTATTCCATGGAAATTAAACCAGCATGTCTGGAAAGTGGTTACATCCCAGTTTGTGTCTTTGTCTCCAACTCTTCAGGTGTGTTTAAGTGCAGGGCACGGCCAAGGCAAGGAGCTGATGTAAGAAGCTGGAATGACTGATCTTCACCCCCACACAATTTCATTTAAATGTATGGCAAATTAAAGGGAGAAAAGGCAACTTTAACTGAGTCTTCAACTGGAAAAAATACCAGCAAAGAAATCTGCCTGGTTAGCCAGCTCTCCTTGGCTGCATATGGAGCACATAAACTGCATTTGGGCAGTTGGATGATCTCCAGAGATCCTTCCAGCCCTGACAATCCTGGGATTCTGTGAATAAACCAGCAAAATACAGTAAATGGTGGTCACTGCTTCCCAAACCTTCTCCTGGCACTGCTGAGGGCAGGATTGAGGAAGCAACACGCAGAATTGATCAGGGGAACTCCTGCTCCAAAGCAGGTTAAGGTGCCCTTTCTTCAGGAGCTACTGATGTCATTCCTTATCTCTAACCCAGCAGAAGAAAGCAATAATAATGAATAAATGGGCTTTAATGTTTGCACAGTTTAATTACACTGAAACAAAGTTCACTAAGAACAGATTTAAAAACAAAAAACCAGCCCAAAACCTTGGACTGCTTTGTGGAAACTCTAAACCCTGACCTGACCATGAAAAGCCTCCTTAATTTTTGCTGTTTCTGAAGAGCTTTTCCTACAGGGAGGCTCAGCAATCATGATTTGTTATTGTATTACATTTCCAAGGAGCAGGAATCTACAGGGAGATGCTAAGTGGATGCCTGGTGCCTCTTTAGTGCAGGTGCAATCTATTGAGCCCTGAGTGAGTGGGAGAAAGTTTCTAGAAACTGGCAAATCTCTTGCTGATAGATTTTTGAGAAATTAGAGCTGCAAAGAGCAAAATTCTTGTTCATCAGACTAAATTCAAGCAGAAAATGAGATTTTGATTCAGACCAAATTCAAGCAGAAAGTGAGATTTTGATTCAGATGGCCTGATTTTTCCCCCCTAAATTATCCTTGAGCTGTTGAAAGCACTAACATGTTAGGAGTTTGATTAATTTCCCTCTCAACAACTCATTTATTTCTCTGTAAGGGAACAGTCCCTATTCAATGCTTGCCAATATTTAAGGAATATTTTTGATAAAAAGTAAATGAAAAAACTTGGTAAAGCTGCCTGTTGTTCCCACTCAAATGACAATGTCTCAGTGCAGCCAGGACAGTTTGGAAGTGCAGCTTCAGTATCCTTCAAGCAGCATAAACAGCTACTTAATTAAACAATTTTCTACCCACCACTGTGTTTACTTCATTTTTTTCCCTAAATAAGTTTATTATGTTTAAGTTTCAGCCTTAACCTGAAGTTATCAGGATATAAATACAGACCTTTTTTGACACTGGCTGGCATTTTTTAAACTACTCTCTTTAACACCTGGCTTATAGTCCATGAATATTAAAAAGAGTTAACAGAAGATGGCCACAATCCAAAGAATGTTTTGGCCTTCTAAATGTAAGCTCAGACTTCCATGAAAATCCTCTTTTAGCAGCTGAATTTTCTAGTAAAAGTTGTGCTAAATGTCAGTTTTTCCATGACAAAACCCAGTCTAGATCTTATGATAGCATTTCCCAAACATGGATTATTTTTACCAAGAGATTGGAGGAAAATCTCATCTTCACAAGAATCCCAAAGCTTCCAGATATGGCATAAATTTTCTCTGCTAGTCTAAATATTAACAATGTCAAAAAAATGGTCATCAATGTGATCTCTTAGCAAAACAATATTTAAATATAATTTTCTTCAAGTACTGCTGTGCTGTCTTATATTCTTTGCTCCATTACTTGTGTGTAAAAGGGGAATTTTCTGTAGGTGCCAGCCCTGTGAAATCACTGCTGTGATGGATGAAAAGTCCTCTGTGCTGTGATGCAGGAAACAAACCCTTGAGCTGTGAAATCCCTTATAAACAAAGGGGAATTTCCCAGCAATGTGGCTCCTTCAGAGCTGAGCAGCTGCAGTGGTGCCTTTCTCTTCTGGGTTCTCAATCTGTTATCCCAACTCAGTCTAATAGGACATTTTTCCCATAAGGATAGCAAAAAAAACCTTGATTTTTTTGGGCTCCAAGCCCTGACAACTGTAAACCTTGGTGGGTTTAATCCCCCTGCATCAGAAATACAATTAACTTTTAGAAATGTAACTCACCCTGCCATTCAAACATCAAGGTCTGGTTCTTTCCAAGTGGCCTGGGAAATGACTGCTCACAAAAGTAGAAAACAATGTATGAGAGTAAGAGCTGGGAGTTCTTTCAGTGGTGAGATTGATCACTATGAAAACTCTTTGGGGATTTACTTGAATTCAGCTCAAGTGAGCTTTTTATGCTTTGGAAATGTATGAAAACCATCACAAAAATGCACAGATTTAGAAGTCCTAGTGGGTGTGAGGAGTCACTGTCTCCTTGTACTGGGGATAAAAGTAAAGCCTGTTACTCAAAGGTTTATTTTTAATTTAGGCCACTTTTTAAAAAAGATCTTTAATTTGGAATCTGTATTTTCAGTCTCTTCCAACATCTGGTGAACTTACTGTAGTAGCAATAAATAATTGAAAATACAAAGTTTTTTCCTTTATAGAAATACTCATCTGACTTTATACATGTAGTATATAAAAAGTTAAAAACATCCCTGATTTACAGTGTGCTACCTGAAACCTGTTTACACCTGTTTGTTTTTTTTAAATCTTTAATTTGGAATCTGTACTTTCAGTCTCTTCCAACATCTGGGGAACTTACTGTTCACCAAATCTGACTTAAACAAGCTTCTTTTTTTTCTTTTTTTTTTTTTTTTTTCAGGCAGTTTTAATGTTTTTTTGTTGGATTAAGCAGATGGCAAATGGGCACAGTGTAATGCCCATAAATGCAAGTAAAAACTCCAAAAACATATTTTCCAAGAATTCCCATTCCTCTCCATCATTCCTGTCTGTAAAGGAATGAAGAATCAAGAATGGGGTAAAGTTTAGGGCAGGTCATGTCCCTGCTGCAGGGTCACCCCCCTCAGGATGTGCTGCACTTGTGTTTGAGGAAAGATCTCCATTAAAATAATACATTTAGGATTTTTCCTCTCAAGAGCACAATTGTTTTCAGAAGGTCCTGAGGGTTTAAGTTCTTTCTTGTCCTCTTTCTTCAGCCAAGCCCCTGCTCTCCTTAAACCAGGAACCAACCTCTCCCTGCCTGTTTTTCCCTTCCCTCACCAGAAAAATTCTTGAAACAAGAGCAGAAATATTTTCTGTGCTGAAAGGAACTCCCCTGAACCATCTTAATTCAAGTGTGGCTGCTGAGTGCAATGGGGAACCTGGACTTTTTCTGTTTCCCTTCTGACAGGAGTACTGGATTTGTCTTTCCAAAAGAGATGTGGGTCTGCAGGTGGATAAAACCGGCACTGGGAGATAAAAGAAACAATGGGAAGATTTCCTGATTGATGAATGGAAAAAAAATTTGCTTTTTACAAATAAACTTTAGGTTTGCTTATAAAGGAAATCAGACATTGAAAGATGAAAGAAACAACAAGGAAGAAAAACCCCTAAATTCCACAAGAATTAAAAATTTTAAGGGAGGGTTGTGTATTAGAGGGATATCTCTGGTGTTTTGGGAAGTCTGAACCTCTCAGGTACCTCAGAAATGGGACAAGAGAGAAGGGAAATGGGAAATTGGGATAAAAAGGAGGCTGCATCCTCCAAAAATGTGAGAGACCCCAGGGGATGCCCCATGGCCTCTCCCTTTACTCAAATAAAGCCAAAAAAAGGACTCTTCTGTCTCCTTTTTGGATGTAAACCTCTGGTGTTTGTGGATTAATTTTCCTAACACTTCCTCCCCTTCCCATTTCCACCTGAGCATCCCCTCCGTGCCTGACCCGCAGTGACTCCTCTGTGCCCCGGGGACCTTTGGGGCTGCTGGACCTGCAGCTGGGACAAATGTCCTCGGGGGAAAGCTGGCTGAGCTTCCTGCAGGCTATTGCTGCACTCCTGGGGTTTTCCTTCAGCTTGGTTTGCCCCTAGGGAGCCCCTCTGCCCCACGCTCCCCTCTGCTGCTCTGCGCTGGGATGCGCAGGGTGAGGAGCAGCCAGAGCCTGCCAGGGGCTCCTGATTCGTGCTGGGAGAGAGCTGTCAAAAGCGGGGAGAGCTCTCAAGAATGGGGTGTGTTTGCTGGTGAGTTGTGCTGCTCCTGTTTGCTTTCCTGCCCCGCTCCTCTCGCTGCGCTTGGGGGGGACAAGCGAGCTCCGAGGAGCCCGAGCCTCCAATCTCTCCAGCCCCTCCAATCCCTCCAGTTGCCCAAATCCCTCCAATCCCTCCAGTCCCTCCAATCCCTCCAGTTCCTCCAATCCCTACAATCCCTCCAGTCCCTCCAGTTCCTCCAATCCCTACAATCC
>JAHXMQ010003857.1:18593962-18616396 GCA_020466415.1 Ammodramus savannarum pratensis | reverse complement strand
TAATATAATATAATATAATATAATATAATATAATATGTAGAATATTTATATTATTTTTATATAACACTGATTTGCAACTGCTCTGTGTGTTTTTATTCTCCTTTGGGCCTCTCCCATGCAGACAATGCTTCCTGCAAGCCCCCCCAGAGATGGAGGCCTTAACCCCCTGCTGAAGGGCTGCTGTGAGATGTTCCAGCAAATCTTTTTTCCAAACTAGATTTAACCTCCTTCAGAATGCCAGTGGCTTTGTGCTGCTGAAGGTAGAACAGAAATTTGCATTTATATCGAAATTACCAAAGTACAGCACAGAATGCCAGCATGGCCCAGGCTGGCAGTGACCACAGGGCTCAGCTGGTGCCACCTCCCTGCTCCAGCAGGGCCATCCCAGGGCACATGGATGGGACTGTGGGCACACAGCTCTGGGATATCTGGGACCCCACAGCCCCTCTGCTCTGCTCAGGGCTGGGCAGGGGGGGGGGGGATGGCTCCAGATGTGCCTCCAGCATTGGCCAGAGGGGCAGGATTGCTCCAGATGTGCTCCCAGGGCTGGTGGAGGGGCAGGATTGTTCTAGATCTGCCTGACAGGCTGGGCAGAGAGACAAAATCACTCCAGATGTGCCCCCAGGGCAGAGAGGTAGAGGGACAGGATCACTCCAGATGCACCCCCAGGGCTGGGCAGGGGGACAGGATCACTCCAGATGTGCCCTCAGGGCAGGGCAGGGGGACAGGATCCCTCCCTGCCCTCTAGGAATGCTCCTCCTGATATCCCCAGGATGCCACCGGCCCCCTGTCCCCAGCTGGTCACACACCCGAGGAGCCTCAGCTGCCACAGGATGTGCCTCCATTGTCTCCTGCCCAGGGCTCTGCATTTATTTTGAAATTGTGATTTATACTGCCAGGCAAAGCTGAAAATTCGCCATAACACGAACAAGCTCCCAGAGGCTTGAAGATAAAAGTTCCACAAAACACTCTGACAAATTTAGCAGGCTGTTAACAATTTATCACTTCTCAAGCTTCCTCCTCAAAACTTCCAACCCAGACTCCTGTGGCTGCAGGATTCTGGAGAAATCCTGTTTCAAACAAGCTCTGATGGAATTTCAAACAAAGCTAAATGGATTATGGTCTGGGACACGGAGCCCTCTTGATTTACACTGCCATTAGTTTTTATTTGGGAAAACTGAGCAACAGGCTAATAATAGTGCAAGTGTTTGAGTCTTTGTCAGGGTATTTTAGACTTTGTTTAAATGTTCATTGTGTCTGCATGCTCACTACTCTTGTTGTTAATTCCATTTATGAAACTTCAGAGCAGTGCAAGGAATTATTAAAGTAGATTTTTGGTTGAATTTGCAGATTTGCCTTTATAATTATAAATAATAAATAATAATTAATAAATAATAAATAACAAATTAATCTGCCCTTGCAGATGAGTAAATCTTTGTGAATTCTTTTTGGTGCCCATTATGCCAGAAGTAGTGATATGTAATACCTAAAATATGTGCTGGAGTTGTTTTTCTGTATTTTTTTCCGTTGATTCTTCTGGATACAAGCGATGTTCTGTTGCCAGCATGTATTTGAAATGTCTGTATGCTTTGTGTCTTTAATGATCTCCATGATTTGCTGCTTCCAGTGCACACAAACCATTGAGTTATTGTGGATAATTTGCCAATTTGGGAGACTATTAATATCTTTAAACTCATTTAACAGTTTTTTTTCTCATTGAAAAACTGCCTGTTGAATTGGCTTTATCCCCCTCTTTCTCTTTTTAAAATGACTAAAACCTTTAGTTCACATATATACTATTCATATTACTATTATTTATGTTATATCTATTATTTATATCTATTATTGATCTTATTTATATTTTTATTTGTATTCATATTTATATCAATTTTTTTCCTCATTGAAAAACTGCCTATTGGATCGGCTTTATCCCCCTCTCTCTCTTTTGGTTGTCTCTCTTTTTAAAATGACTAAAATATTTAGTTCACATATGTACTATTTATATTTCTATAATTTCTATTTTTATATTTTACATTTTTATATTTTATTTTTTATTTTTTATATTTTATATTATTTTTATAATTTTATATTTTTATTTGTATTCATATTTGTGTGGCTATTCCTGACTGAGCCAAATAAATGTGAAGCTGTAGACCAATAGATTCTGGGAGTGGAAAATGAAGCCCATGTGTCTTAGTCTTCAATTATATATATATATCTCTATATCTCTATATCTCTATCTCTATATCTATATCTATATCTATATCAAATATATAATATATCATATATAATATAAAATAATATATAATATATAATATATGAAATATATTATATACTAATTATAATATAATTATAATATTAATTTTTAAATTATAAAATAAAACTTTATCCCATATAAAATTGCCATTATAGTTTCAACATGCCAGGTAAACGTGTTTAAGTGTAAGTGAATGCCCTACTGTCCATTTGGGTCATCAATTTTTCAGCTATAGGTCAAACATATTCCCATGGGAAAGGTGACTCCAAGTTCCTGAGAATATTACCAGCAATTGCACCCTTAGAGATTTGTGATGTGGTAAAATTTCCTTAGAAATCTCAAAATAGTCCTCAGAAAGCACTTAAGAACTTGGCTTTTGGGGCTGAAATTGCCTGGTTGTTGTCTTGCAGGTTGTGAGAGGCCCTGCTCCAGATAAAGAGGGAGATTTATTCTGTTTTATAAACATGCTCAGTCTTTCTTTGCACTTACAGTGAGGGATTTATTCTGGCACTGGATAAAACACTGCTGTCGTTAAACTGCCCAGCAAAGATAAACCAGGGGAGATAAGAAACAGATTTCTACTCTTCTAAGGGCTCTGTTGTGCCACAAGGCCTGAATATATATTAACCATAAGCAGGGGAAAAAAAAAAACCAAAAGGAAAAAAAGGAGGTTTTTTTCTGTCTTGTGGTGGTGTTCACAGGGGTCTGAGGATGAGGGAAGAGACGAGCATCTGAGTCCATGTTTCAGAAGGCTGATTTATTATTTTATGATATATATTATATTAAAAGAAAATTATATATTAAAACTACATTAAAGAATAGAAGAAAGGATTTCTTCAGCAGGCTTGCAAAGAATAGAAAGGAATGATGATAAAATCTTGTGACTGACCAGAGTTTGAGCCAGCTGACTGTGATTGGCCATTAATTAGAAACAACCCCATGAGACCAATCCCAGATGCACCTGTTGCATTCCACAGCAGCAGATCATCAATGTTTACATTTTGTTCCTGAGGCCTCCCAGCTTCTCAGGAGGAAAAATCCTAAGGAAAGGATTTTTCATAAAATGTGTCCATGACACTGTCTGAAAGTTCCTTGGTTCTGGAATAGGGGAGGAAGGAAGTGTTGAGGGACAGAGGTTTTGTGTGATCACTCAATGCAAAGTCCCAGACATCCAGAGTAACTGCTCCTTGCCTGTCTTCCACCCTGAGATCCCAATTCCAGCTCTTTCAGGCAGAAATCTCTTGGGACCCAGGACATTTCTCTGGCTGCCTCAAGACCCTGGCAGGGGGCTCAGAGACCTTGGCACGAAGTCAAAATCACCTGTGCCTTTGATTTTAGCCCATGGAAACAATTACCAACTTTGTGTGAGGAGTTACAAGCCACAGGAGTTTGAGTTCAGTGGTAGTTAATTTATCACAGGGTGAAAAAGTAGAATTTTGGGGATTTAGAATGGAGGTTTGTTATCATCTTGTTCCATACTGTTGTCTCCTTATCACAAAGGTTTCACACGTCCTTGGTGTTTCTCATGGGCATCTCCTCAGAGCTCTGACTCTTTCTCCTTCACAAAGCAGCCACTGACTCCAGTTCCCTTCTCAAGGGGCCACCCCACTCTGTTATAGCATCTTCTTCTCACTGCTCACAGCTGTGGCCTGGTAAAGTCAGGCCTGCTCCCAGTCTTTGATAATTGGCCCAGCTGCAGCTCCTCAGGGGTGAGATTACTTTCTACACCATCTTTATTTTATTACATTCTATCCCCATACAGAGGTTTGAGAAGCAAGATGCAGGAACCTGGACATGTCCTCTCCTCTTCCTCCTCGTCTTCTGCTGTGATGGTGACACTTTTGGATTGGTTTAGGGTAGAGATAGACTGTCTAACATAGGTGATAGGTATTGGGTAATTATTGTAAATAAAGTACACATAGTTTTTAGTTTAAAAAGCCAAGACCACGCCAAGGGCAGGGACTGTGTCACAACCCAACCTGCTGGACAGATCTCAGCAGGTCAGAGAAAGAATGGAGTGGATAAGGGAAAATAAACAACCTTGAAAAGCAGAGCTAAGGAATCCCATCTTCTTTCGTCACGAGGCTGGGAACAAAGAGATTTTCTAACACCTCAGGGTTATATACTATTAAATATATAAATTATATATAAAATATAATTTATAAACAAATATAAATAATTATAAGTATAAAATACCAATTATAAAATAAATATAAAAATACTTTTAATTTAAAAAAATTAAATTAAAATAATATAGAAATAAATAATTATAATTATAATTATAATTATGAAATAAATATACATAATAATATATTATAATATATGAATTATATATATTAAATGTACATTATATATCATAGTATTATATACATTATATTATTTATATTAATATTTTATATAGATATTTAAATTATTTATATTAATATTCAATATCATTATATAATATGATATTATGTTATTTATATATATATTATATAAATAAATAAAAATAATTAAATTTATAAAATTAATATATAAATATAGCTATTATGATTTGTAAATGATATATATTATGTATCATTAAATATACATAATATTTAATAATAATCTCAACCACAGAAACCAGAGACAAATCTTGCGCCCTCTGCTTTGCTCTGCACAGTGTGAAAGGAAGCTCCTAACCCAGACTCTGTCCCAGCGGGATCCCTGCCCCTCCTGGAGCTGGCCAGTCCTGCCTCTGTTTAATTTTAGGAAGCTTCTAGGGATGGGAATTCCAGCTCCTCTCTGTGGAGGTCACTCTGGTGTTGCACTGTTGTGTTTGTGGGGTTCACAGACGAAGGAAGGAATGATGAATTTGACTCCATGTTGTCAGAAGGCTACTTTATTATTTTATGATACTATATTACATTAAAGAATGCTATATGAAACTATACTAAAGAATACAGAAAGAATACTTACAGAATGCTAAAAAGGTAAAAATGAAAAGTCTTGACTGCTTCCAGAGCTCGTACACAGCTTGGCCCTGATTGGCCAATAAATCAAAACAATTCACATGAAACCAATGGAACAATCACCTGTGGATAAACAATCTCCAACCACATTCCAAAGCAGCACAACACAGGAGAAGCAAATGAGATAAAAATTGTTTTCCTTTTTCTCTGAGGCTTCTCAGCTTCCCAGGAGAGGAATCCTGGGCAAAGGGATTTTCCCACAAAATATGACTGCCATGTTGCACTGCTCCCCTAATGAGAGGTTCAGGCACTGAATAAATGACATTATGAGGTAAAACACTAAGAAGGGTTGTGGTCATCCTTGAGGGTGGGAATTCATTCCAGGGAATTCATTGGGAATGGAAGTGGAAGAAGGAATGAGCTAGGCAGCCTGGAAATAGTTGGAACATTTTTAACACCATACAATAAATCTATTTATGGCAGTGTATATATTAAATAAATCTCCCTCATTTTAACCAAGGGAATAAGGCAAGAAAGTGTAATTACAAATGCCTTTTAAAAATGCTATTTTAGTTATTCAGTTTAAATATAAAAAGACTTTTTGGTGTGGGAAATCATACTTTCATCCTGAACTCACTGTTTACATCTGTGCTTTAAATCCCCTTGCATGGTTTGGGGGTGGCTGTGAGCCAGGGAACACTGTCAGCCTAAAAATTATGATGGTCATGGCTGTGGGGCTGAGTCACAGAGCTAGCCAGTGTGGGAAGGAGGGACAACATTTCATTGTCATCCATTTCTTTGGGGTCTTTCAACTCAGTCTGAGCTTTTCCACATAGGGATACAAAGGGTAGAGGGTGAATCTCTGGTGAAAATAAATTATCCTTCTTCCAGACCCTCCAACTTTCCTGTTGTGAACAGAACATAATTCAAAATCTAAAAGGTCACATCCGTGATTAATCACAAATAAAGCCATCAGATTCAATTTTCTAATGCAATCAAAGTCAATATTTCCTAGTGAAAATACTTCCATTTCTCCATGCATGGATGTTGATATGCAGCGTTTTCTCCAAAGGAGATGAGTTTATTTTTTCTTTTCAGACTGTGATGAGAGACAAGAAAAATCAGTTTCCAAACCATGGGAGCATTGTGGAAGCTCCTGAAAGGAAGAACTAAAAGAACCTTGATTTGTTTCAGATCTGTGACTGTGCAATGTTTTTCTTTTTATAGTTTTTGTAAAGAATGGAAACACCTTGTGAGGGGAATTTTTTTGGGGGATTTCTTTGGTTTGTTTGTGCTTTCTAGTGTTAAATAGAAATAGATAGATAGATAGATAGATAGATAGATAGATAGATAGATAGATAGACAGATAGATAATTCTTATTAGAACTTCTTCTTAGGACTGTTCCAGCATCTCTGCTTTTGAGCTTCTAAGAATTGGCTCTGCTGGAGATTTCCAGAAATTCTGGACTTGGATTGGTGTTTTCCACTGTCTTTCCTTATTCTGATTCTGTTATTGCTGTAACTTCCAACAGAAATATTATTTCTATTCCTGCCTCCACACTGGAGCTGTCAAGGTGGGTAACGGCCCGTGAATTTCAGACAACACTGGAGGATTGTCTCTGTGGATGGACAGAAACTGGCCAGGGAGAGGATTCTGTTCCTTTCTAATTCCATTGTCTGCAGGAGAGGATCTGTTTTTAGCTGGAGCTGAAAGGTGAGCCTCCTTCCACACCAGGCACTGATGCAGAAATGCCTTTCAAAAACACACAAGTGCTTTTTTGGTGAACCACAGAGATCTTTTTAGCCATTAAGCCACCATAAACCACATGAAAGTGCTCGTAAATCTGGTGCTTACACCTCTAAAATATTAATTTAAATCTGCGTCTTATTGATACTAGAAAACATGAGGAGTTTTGTGTCCTGAAAAGCAGTCTGGGGGAATGTGCAATCTTGAGAAACTTCACTGTTCCTGCTCAAAAATCCTACTACTTGGGGAGTTATTCATGTTTGGTAATTGTGTTTTGTGAAGGAAGAAAAAGGTTTTCATGTTCAAGATAAGGAAAACAAAAATATATTCAGCCCCTCTGTATTGAAGGAAGGTGGTGGAAATGAGAACATTCAATTGGTTTTTAGTGGCAGGGGGCCAGGGGCAAGAGGAAAGGAAATTTTAGATCCTGAAGAGGCTTGGAGGAGCTGAAACTTGAATTTGGCCTCAACTGAATTCAGCAAAAAGAAACTGAGTTGTTTTCACAAATACTTTTGAGTTTTGTGGATGAAAAGCTGCATCTTCCCCCTCCCTGCTTTTTTTTTTTTTTAATTGAGAAGTTTTTGAAAAACTTTTCATCCTGAAAATTGCCTCAGGAAGTCCAACACCTCCTGGAGGTGTGTGTGCATGTGGAGAATATATATGCTAGATATTTATGAACTTAAATATTACTTCTGGGTGACATAGTCACAATTAATCATGTAGGGAATGACACAGACCTGCCAGGAGAGCTCTCTGATTTATTTATTTAATTTTCATTTTCATTTTATTTATTTATTTATTTATTTATTTATATTTTAGTGCTTCAGACTCTTCTGGCATGGTTTCAGAAGGAAGGAACAGTGGCTGATTGCATTTCCTGAGCCAGATTTCAAACAAATCCTGAGCTCAATTTCAGGGAATTCTGGAGATCAGAATTACTACAAGGGAAATAAAAAAAAAAAAAAATCAGTGTTGAGGAGCCACTCTCCTTTGTGCCTGCAGTGGTCACAGGAGGAGCAGTGGAGGGAAGGATTCACAGTTTTTCCCCTATTTTAGGTGATTCTCAGCAGGCTGTTCCTGAGCTGTGCTCACGATTTCTTGTCTCAACACCTGGACAAGTTCTCCTGATGGCAGTGAAGAGTTCTTCTGGTCTCTGATGGAAAATAATCAGAGGTGTTCATTTTGGTGATGCTGAGAAACTCCCTGAGAAGTGGAAATGTGTGATTTTCATTGGCTAGGTCCAGAATTCCCAGGGAATGGGTACATTTATAAATGTTTTATTTATATATCTGTTATATAAATTTAAACTTTATAGAAATGTTATTAATTTTTATTTAAATGTTATATTTAATTGTTTTATGTGGCACTGTGTGTCTATTCCTCTGCATGGCTTTATGGATGTCAGAAGGATATGAGCATATGGTCATGAGGATATGAGCAGAAGGTTTTATTCCCATTACATAAATAAATGTAGTCATTCTCCCATTATTTTTTCCTCAGGGCATCCTATTTTTCATACTTAAGTTTCTTCCTAAGCTCAGCTCACAGGATAAGAAGCAAATATTATGTGTGTGAATTTATGATTGCAAGTAAGTGATGATGGGTATGATATTTAATAATTTGCCTCTACAGACTTCTCCCACTCATTTTTCACACACTCCATTATGACTCCTAATTGAATTTTCCCTTCTGCCCCATTTCCACATGAAATTATGGCAATATTTTTCAGATCTGAAGCTGAATCAAGTCTCATTTTACAAACACTAAGATACCCATCCATTTGCAAACAAATCCAATATTTGCTGTGATACAAGAACAAGGATCTCCTGCTCTCTGCTCTGCCAGATAAAAGAACTGGCAGCACATAGAATCATTTATTAGAAAGGCAGATTTGGGCTGGATATACTGGCTATAACCTGGATTCTCTCAGGTTAGCGGACGTGGCAGCAAGAAACAGCAAGAATGTGGCACAAATCAGGTCTCTTAATGAACTTTAAGGCACTAATTGCTCTACATTTGTTGGCTGAGAGGTGAAGCAACTTCAAACTAGCAAATGTACTGAAATTGCCTCACTTCCAAGAATTGAAACCTTAGCTGGTTTTAATTTCTCTGAAAAGCAGAAAGAATATTATTCTGGAAATATTGTTGTGAGTCTGAGTGCAGTTTTCTGTGGATGAGTGTTGTTGTGCAGGTTCTGAGTGCTGGGAATCATTTTTTTTTCTCATTAGACATTTATTTTCCATAACCCAAGTCTTTAAGATGTGGTCACCTCAAATTAGGCTGCTTTTCTAATAAATGATTCTATGTGCTGCCAGTTCTTCTATCTGAAAGAGCAGGAGATCCTTGTGACAGAGAAAATATTGGATTTGTTTGCAAATTAATGGGTATTTTAGTATTTGTAAAATGAGACTTGATTCAACTTAAGATCTGCAAAAGTGTTCATATTTACCTGGACTTCCCAAAACAACTTTAAATTATTTTTTATATTGGATTTGATTCCAAAAATATGCAGACATTTTGAGGGAGAAAGTGAAATCTGTGCACACTAAGAATTGTGGTTAAGGCTAAGATGCCTTCCTAACCAAACCAACAACATTTCTGAGGAAAAATATTTTATACAACCTCTGAACATGATGACTTGTGGGAAAAGTGCTGTAGCTGTAACAGGAGTGATTAAAAGGGAACACTGTGGATTATGTCAGATCTCTGTAATTTCCTAAGTGCAGGGTTTAAACTTTGAACCACTTAAACTCTGATTATTTGATTATTTCCCCCCTTTAAAATTCTTCTTTTCCCCTAATTATTACTTGGGTCTGAAGGAGCAATAGGAGGAAACCTGGCAGCCAGGATTAAATTAAAATATTTCTAT
The DNA here is from genome assembly GCA_020466415.1 of Ammodramus savannarum pratensis. Classification (NCBI taxonomy): domain Eukaryota; kingdom Metazoa; phylum Chordata; class Aves; order Passeriformes; family Passerellidae; genus Ammodramus; species Ammodramus savannarum. The sequence continues at coordinate 18,606,593 of JAHXMQ010003857.1, read as the reverse complement.
TTTAATTTTCCATTAGGCTGCTTGTGACAGAGGAGTAAATGTGTTTGTGCCATTTAAAATGCAGCTGCAGGTGGCACTCAGGGACATGATTTAGTGCTGGACTTGGCACTTCTGGGTGTGATTGATGCTCTTAGAGATCTTTCCCAACCTAAATGATTCTCTGATCACACATTTGTGCCTTAAAAATGCTTTAAGGAGAGAGGAAAATGACCCAAGGTGTTGGAAATGTTTCATTAATGCTCCGTGAGGGTGGTGATGGCACAAAAAGCATCTTAAGAACCTCAGTGCAGGCTGGCATCGGCTCCATCAGCACTTTGGGGGACACAGAGCTGGAAAATACCTTTATTTTACCTTCCATGTCCTTCACAGAAAATCTATGAAGGAATACTGAAGGCAAAGCTGATAAAAATTCCAAAATCCCTTTTCAACAGAATTAAACTTCCAAGGAAAGTGTGAGTCTCAGCTATTCCCAGGGTTATTTTGGATTTTTTGGAGGGAGTGATTGTTTTTCTCTTTGTTTTTGCAGCTCTAAGAAGGATTCTGAGTCACTTTAAGGCTTGGTTTTGGCAACATTTTGCATTTTTCTTTTGCAAGTATTGTCTGTGGGGACAGGCTCTTCCCATCAATGAAATTCTCCCTGTGGCTGCTCCTCATCAGCTTTTCAGGGCTGAAAGGTGATAAATGCTAAAATATTTCCAAGTGATTTGTATCCAAATCATCTGAGCTCAGTTGTGGTGAATTTGACAAAAAGGACACCAAAAATCTGGTGCCAGGTTTCATTTAACATCCTTGCTGATTCTTATAGAGTTCTTGAAATGGAGAAATGTAGAAAATGGATAGAAATGTAGAATCTGTGAAATTTTTTCACAGATTCTTGTGCTGCGGACACAAAAATTCACTTTTCTAGGTGATTTAGGGCTCTTTCCAGTAAAATACATAAACTAAGTTCGGGATAATATAAGAATATAAGAAGATAATAAGAATAATATAAAAATATAGGATGGTTAATATATAAGATAATGGTTAATATATAAGAATATGGTTATTATATATAATGTAATATATATGATATCTATATAATATATGTTGTATATATAATAATATAATATAATATAATATAATATAATATAATATAATGTATAATGTATAACGTATAATATATAATATATAATATATAATATATAATATATAATATAATATATAGTATATAATGTATAGTGTATAATATATAGTATATAATAAGTATAAGAATAGGATGGTTAATATAAGAGAATAAGAATAATATAAGAATATAGAACATATATTTATTATATAATATAAGATGGCATGCACGTGGCTTGACCACATTTGGGAATTCTCCTCCTCAGGAATCAGACTGATTTTCTGTGCTATGAGGAGGAGCAGTCAGGCCACCCAGGAGAATCTGTGATAAACATCTCAGATTGTAATTGTGGGGGAAAAAATACACTGAGAAATGCCTTACGCTCTTGAAAAATGTAAAAAGCAGCAGCAGAAACCGCTGCAATGTTTTGCTGCTGTTTTGTGGAATTCATTGCCCGGCCCTGGATCTAAAAGTCTCCTTAAAAGCCATGTTGCCCTGGGTATAAAACCTATGTAAAAAAAATAAATATTTCTGAGTGATAAAAAGAGTCCTTAATGATTGCAAGATGGATGCAGGGAGGACGAAGGGCTTTCAGTGGCAGATTAAGTGCTTTTTCAATCACTTTATCAATTTGTTTTCACCTTCTACTGCATGTACTGTTTATTATTTTGCTTCAAAAAAAAATTGGTCTCATCTGTGCACTTATTCTTGCAGCCCTGGAGCTGGTAGGGGAGTTCAAGGTGGAAAATTTTCTAGAGCAGCTTGAGCTGAGCTCAGAAAGGGATTGCTGGAACTCACAATTCCTTCCCTCTCCTTCCTTTGCCCCAGCCTGTGCATTTACCTGAGGTTATTTTGTTATTTCCCTGTTCATACTACTTACATTGATGTTGTGTCCTCACAGAAATTTGTTTTGAGGCAAAGTTCAGTAGAATTTTAGTAGTGGAAAGCATTATGAAGACAGAGTGCTCTGAAGTGCAATGAATTAAGATAAACCTAAGCTTGTTCTGCAAACAAGTTTATTATATATATACATTTGTGTATTTATATATATATATATAAAACTGAAAGTAGAGAATCATCACAGGGGAAGAAAAAGGCACTAAGTAAACTTAGTCCACTACAAGTATGCACTTGAATTTTATCCCATTTAATGTACACCATGGGGCATGGGGAGCTAAAGTCTTGAGAGAAATTAAGATATTTTAAGCCCCATAGATATGAAATAGAAGTATAAGTTTAAGTTTTAAATAAGTGCCAATGTAAGCTATATTTTTAAGTAAGCAGAAATCCATTTTAAGTGCCTTAAGAAGCTGTGTTAGCTATAAAGGCCCTAAAACCCAGTTTAAATTTCAGTAACTTAGCTCCAGACTTAACGAAAACATAATAACATAAGAAATAATAATAAATCATAAAACATAATAACATAATAAAAACTTTGCTTACGTCTCTAGAACAGATAACACTGTATGTGTAAATAAATAGAAGCATTCATGTAAATAGATAAATTTATGTATGCAAATTTTAGGTAAGAAAACAGATGGCACGTTTGCTATGAATAGACAATGATATTATCTGCAAGAATTATTTATTTAAATATATAAATTTATAGAAATAACAAATATATAAAGAAATCTATATAGAAATATTAATTTTATTTGTATTTATTTCTACATATAGAAATAAACATATGTAGAAATAATAAATATATACATTTATAGAAATAATTGATTATTTATATAATTAAATTTAATTTATTTATATAATTAATTATGTAATTTATATAATTAATTAAATCTATAAAATCTATATTAATTTAATAATAACCTATCTATTATAATTATATCTATTAATTTATATAATTGAATCTATACTATTAGATAAGAACTGATACTATTTTCATACTACTTTCACACATTAGAATTAAATTCAGATTGGTTTAGAAAATGTTTTAGAATGGTCTTTTAGCTGATTGCTTGTTTTGTGTATAAAAATCCCCCTGTAGTAGAAGGATCTTTAGCTTTTAGCTAAAACAAAGCTTTTAGGTTTAGCTTTTAGCATGGATTTTAATACTTCAGCACAGACTTTAAACTTTGAGCTCTTTGCCTTTGAGACTGATTTATTTATGCAATAAACAACCTTACAGCACTCAACAACTGCTTGTTTCTCCTTGGGGACCCCAGACCCAATTCCAGCCTGGACAGGGAGCAAAATCCAAAATTCCTCAGCGCCTCTGCCTCCATGTGAAGGCTGATCCCACGGATTGCTGCCTGCAGCTTTGTGTAAATATTTTGTGTAAATGTTTTGCGTAAATGTTCGGTGTAAATATTTTGTGTTGTAAAGGGCTGTTTGAATGGAAGGGTTATATAAAGTTAGCAGCCCTGTGGAAGGGAGGAGCTGAGGGAATTTTGTTTCTGCACAAACAAAGTGTCAAAATCTGGACTTCACTCCAGGAACCTTTGGGATGTCACAGGTGAGCCAGAGCTGCTGTGGCTGTGGTGACATTGGAGATTTGCATTCCATTCCATGGATTCCATTGGAAATTTATACCATTGGAAATTTGTATTGCATTCCACTCCATGTATTCCATTGGAAATTTGCATTCCATTCCATGTATTCCATTGGAGATTTGTATTCCATTCCATGGATTCCACTGGAGATTTGTATTCCATTCCATGTGCTCCATTGGAAATTTATACCATTGAAAATTTGTATTGCATTCCATTCCATGTTTTCCGTTGGAAATTTGCATTCCTTTCCATTGGAGATTTGCATTCTATTCCATGTTTTCCATTGGAGATTTCCATTCCATTCCATTCCATTCCAGTCCATATATTCTATTGGAAATTTGCATTTCATTCCATGTATTCCATTGGAAATTTGCATTCCTTTCCATGTATTCCATTGGAGATTTGCATTCCTTTCCATGTATTCCATTGGAGATTTCCATTCTATTCCATGTTTTCCATTGGAGATTTCCATTCCATTCCATTCCATTCCATGCCATTCCATTCCATTTCATATATTCTATTGGAAATTTGCATTTCATTCCATGTATTCCATTGGATTTTTGCATTCCATTCTATTCCATGTATTCCATTGGAAATTTGTATTCCTTTCAATTCCATGTATACCATTAGAGATTTCTATTCCATCCCTTGTATTCAATTGGAAATTTGTACTCCATTCCATGTATTCCATTGGAGATTTACATTCCATTCCATTCCATATATTCTATTGGAAATTTGCATTTCATTCCATGTATTTCATTGGATTTTTGTATTCCTTTCAATTCCATGTATTCCATTAAAGATTTCTATTCCATCCCATGTATTCCATTGGAAATTTGTACTCCATTCCATGTATTCCATTGGAGATTTTCATTTCATTTCATAAATTCCATTTGGAAATTTGTATTCCATTCCATTCCACGTATTCAATTGGAAATTTGTATTCCATTCCATGGATTTCATTGGACATTCGCATTCCATTCCATTCCATTCCATTCCATTCCATTCCATTCCATGTATTCAATTGGAGATTTGCATTGCATTCCATGTATTATATTGGAAATTCGCGTTCCATTCCATTCCATTCCATTCCATTCCATTCCATTCCATTCCATGTATTCCATTGGAAATTTGTGTTTCATTGGAAATTTGTATTCTGTTCCATTCCATTCCATTCCATTCCATTCCATTCCGTTCCATTCCATGTATTCCATTGGAAATTTGTATTCCACTGTCAACAATGGAATACAAAGCAGAAGTGGTGCTCAGTGATGAAGGATGGTGCATCCCCAAAGTTACTTTTCTGCACCTAAAATCGTAAAATTGAAAAAAAAGAGCTCCAAGGCCACCAAGGCCCAGCTGTGCCCACCTTGCCCCCAGCCCAGAGCTCTGAGTGCCACACCCAGGAATTCCATGGGCACTCCAGGTTTGGGTACTCCACACCCCCCTGGGCAGTTCCAGTTCCCCTTTCCACGGGGAAATTCCTGCTGCTATCCCTCCCACCTGGGCCAGCCTGAGGCTATTCCCTCTCCTTGTGTCCCTATTCCCAGGGATTGGATCCCAAATCCCCCTGGCTTCCCCTCCTGTCAGAGCCAGAAGGGACCCCTGAGCCTCCTTTGCTCCATTCTGAGCCCCTTTCCCACCTCAAAATGTGGAAACTCAAGGCCCATTGTCCATTTTGAGCGTATCCCCTGGGGGCCTGCCCTAAACGTACCTGCAGGCCCTTCAATAGATAGAATTGCTTTTTATTCCCTTAATTCTGTCTGGCCTTTGGTTTTAGGTAGCCCAAAAGGCATCACCTCATCCTCTCATGTGTTTTACATCATCATTTCATCATTCCCCTGTGCAGCTCTTGCTCTAAATCCATAATATTTACAAACTAGGAGTGTTTTTTACAGAGTGTTGTCCTTGCTCTCCCCCAGTGAGTTAGCAGGGATAAATCTCCTCACTTTTCTTGCCATGGAGCTTTGGGCTCCCAAATTAATTAGTAAATGACAATAATTTCCTTCCTGAGAGCCGTCCAGTCCCATTTTCTTCCTGGGCATTGTGAATCAGAAAACAAAGGAGCCCTGGGTTTGCCCCCAGGGAAATCATTGTGATCCTTTAACAAGGAGTGATCTCCTAATTCTGCTGGGTCACAGGAAAGGTGGAAATGTGTTTCCATGCATATATTTATGTAGCTAATTATAGAGTGCTCCAATTTATCCAGGAGTGCACTGGAAGAGGCTTTGAATGGTCACTAATTCCATCAGGTGTTCATGAAGCACCATTATAGGGCAGCATTAAACTGCCCCACAGGGTACTGCTGTCATTTCTTCTTTATAGACACATTATTTCCTAGGCAATACAAGAAATTATCATTATCATTATAATTGTAAGACGTCATCACCAGCAAATACAGAGAACTTTTAGTTATAATCCCTCAGGTGAACCTGTTACAATAGAAATAAATCAGGTATATAATTCCCTTTTAGCTGCTTTCCTAGAACTGAGGCAATATCTTTACAGGAACAGGAGGACTTTTATAGGATTTTTTCATCTTTACAGGAGGATTTTTCCCTTTTTTTCCATGAGAAGGAATTCTTTGTTAATGCTCTGCCCAAACAGAGATGATATATAAATTTACAAGAGGAAATGACTTGTTTGAAAGATTTACACAATAAATAAATAAAATATATCTGTGTAAGTGGATTCATGTCATGGAAGTAATCAGAAAAAACTGAAATAAAGTCAGAATCCTGGTCAGGACTGCATGGAAGCAGTTTTTGCTGCTGTTCCCACTTTTAATGGGAACCATGCCCAGAGCAACACAAATCCTGTCCCAGGGTTACCTCAGGATCTCTAAAAATCCACAACTTCTCTAGAGATGGTGGCCATGGTTCACCTGAGTCCTGTTTGTGTCCTTAAAATTGGTCATTTTTGGCTACTTTTGGATGCAAAGAAGGAGAATTATGCCTTTTTTAAAAATTTAATATGATCCTAATTTCTTTTTTTCTCCATTTTCCTTGTCATAATGATGCTGAAAACATGAGAGGAAGGAGGAATTCTGGGAAAACAGAGGGAATGGAAAGAAAGAAAGAAAACTACAGGAAGCATCAAGAAATAGAAACAGAATAATGTATTATTATTGTTGTTATTATTATATTATTATTAGTCTCTGTAACTGCCAGCTTCAATGAGGCGACAAATCCAAAACAAAGAGTGGCTGCAGGGTTTACTTTGAGTTTAGAAGAAGAAACAGCCCTGGTCTGTTTGGTTTTTAGAGCAAACAAACCAAAGTGTTGGTAGTGAAAGGAAATAATGGGCTGTCAGCAATAGCAACAAACAATGTGGTGCTTGAGTCAAACAAAGAATCTCTCTGAAAGCTGCAGAACTGGAAGGCGTTTAGTGCTGTAACCTTGAAGTCTTGCAGTTATAAACCTGTGTGTGGATGCCTTTATGCCTTTGCCTGGTTTTTGTGGGGTCTGTTTGGGGCAGGCACTGATGCCTTGAGAAGGCTGCCCTAGAACAGAGACTGGATGGAGTTAAAGGATAAAGCAGGGATTTGTTCAAAGCATCTCCTCCACGGATCCACCTCGGGCAGCACAAGAGCCCAGCCAGGGCTGCACCCAAGATGAACCAAAATGGTCCCAAAATGCACAACCAGTCATGGGGTCTCTCCCTGGGATCAGTTCTGCTTCATTTGCACCTTGCAGTTCACTGTCCCATTCCAGCTTTAGCCCAGGCAGTCCCATCCTTGTTTTTCTCTCTCCAGCCCACGGTGTTTGTGCTCTGGGGCTGAGATTGGGATCATTTGTCCTTGGTGCCCAGCTGGAGCAGGAATTGTTTTGTCTCCCTGCTCTGTGCACAGAGCTCACCATCCCCTCATATGAACCCAGACCCACACACTAAAGATGAATATGTGACTGTGAAAAATATAAAATCCAAAACCTGAGATATCAGCCCATGTGGCTGCCCTGAATTCTTTTTTCCCCCCAAAATTTGTTCCTGTAATAAGCTGGTGATGAAAAACTCAGTGTAGGAAGTGTCTGGGTTGAAGCAGCGAGCAGGTGAAGGAAAGTCTGGTGTGGTGTTCAGGAACAGCAGGGATTTCATCCTGGAAGTGAGAGATATTCACAGATTTTAGCCCATTTTCTCAAAGTTTGCACAGAAATTCCACCCTGAGGAATTCTTTTGAAGAAATAACCTTAAAGGCTTCCCTGTTAATGCTCCCAAAAAGGGAAAATAGACGAAAGCACAAGAGCAAGAGCAGGGATTCTCTAAATTGAAAACCTGGCTGATACTTTTTACACAGAAGAGTATCTTTGTGATGTTTCATTGAAAAAAAAAAGGAAAAAAGGAAAAAAGTGTAGAAGCAGCTTTTAAACACTCACTTTCTTCTCTGTTCTTGTTGATCTGTCATTTATCATGGATTCACTGAAAGTTTCACTTCTCAGTGCCTCTTCACAGAGCTGCCAGTCCTGCGAGAGAGCATCCTGCTGTCCCTGCCAGGGGACAGAGCATAGGGGTGAATGGGAAAAAGGGGGAAAAAAGGGGAAAAAAGGGGAAAGGAAAGGGGAAAAAGGAAAGGGGAAAAAGGAAAGGAAAGGAAAGGAAAGGAAAGGAAAGGAAAGGAAAGGAAAGGAAAGGAAAGGAAAGGAAAGGAAAGGAAAGGAAAGGAAAGGAAAGGAAAGGAAAGGAAAGGAAAGGAAAGGAAAGGAAAGGAAAGGAAAGGAAAGGAAAAGGAAAAGGAAAAGGATAGGAAATGCAGACATGAGGGAGCCTGGACAGGGGGAATTTGGGAAAGCCCTGAGGACAATGGTCCTCCAACAACAAAGGAATTCCAGGGATAGGGAAGGGACAGGACATTTGCAGAGAAGGGAGGTGAGGAAAACTGCAGAGACCAGAAAATATGCGTGATTTACTTTGATGGGGGACCAGGAATGGTCTTATTTGAGTGCTTTTGTCATCTCCAGCTCTAATCACTGTCGCAGACATCTTTTATGGAAAATCCTTTCTTTAGGATTTTTCCTCTTGAGAAGCTGAGAAGCTTCAAGAACAAAATGTAAACATTAATTATCTGCTGCTGTGGAATGCAACAAGTAGATCTTTGATTAACTTATATTAATTGTTTTTAATTAATAAATAATCATAGCCCAGCTGGCTCAGACAGAGAGCCCAAGCCAGAAAGCTTTGTTATCATTCTTTCTTTTTCTATTCTTAGCCAGCCTTCTGATGAAATCCTTTCTTCTATTCTTTTAGTATAGGTTTAATATAATATATATCATAAAATAATAAATCAGCCTTCTGAAACATGGAGTCAGATCCTCATCTCTTATGTAAACAATATATGTAAACAATATTCTCATCAATTTTTACAGGCTTCCAGAAAAACTGTGTGGCAGAAAATCCCTTGCTGACAGATCTACATCAGCCAGGCACAGGTTTTTGTAGATAAAAAATGAAATGTTTGATGCTTGTGCAGAACAGAATGCTGAATTTATGGGGGGAAGGTGCAAAGGATGGGTTTGATTGAATACTTTGCAAGTTACAGCCTCATAATCAGGTTGTTAGAGGAAATCATAGCTTCCTAAATCCAGGCAGAAGCACTGCAGGTAGGGAGAGGAATTCTCCTTTTCACCATATCCTGCCTTTTTCAAAGCAGAGTCATGCTTCAAACACATCTGTACATACACAAGTGTTTAAAGCATGGCTCAGAGGTGAAAATATGTGTTAAAAAATAAGTGTGTGAAGAAAAAGAAGGGGCTTTAAAAATCCTTCAGGATGAGGACGAGGAATTCCATCTTTGTTTGATGTTGTGGGGAAGTTAAGGGGAATAAAAGCCATAAATGCATGGACACATTTTCACCTTGCTGTGTTTGCTTCCACACATTTGCCTCCTAAACTGCTGCAGAAGGGGCCTTTTCCTGGTGACCCTCTCTGGAAGGAATAAAGTTCATCACCTCCAAAACTCCTTCAGTACATGGAATAATAAGAGCAGGCTCTGCTTCATCTGGACGTGTTTACAGCTAAAAGTAATATTTTCATGGTGATACTTAGCAGGAATAATAAAGGAAAACATGGATGATAATGTGGAAAATCACTAAGAACTAGAGTTAATTGCTAAAAGTGAAGGATTCTAGTTTCCTTTTGGTTTTTCCTAGGAAAAATTCAGGGGAAAAATAGAATCGAGATCATAACCTTTGGTTAATGCAACGTTGCCCTCTTTTTCTTGTTTGATTGTGTTTTCCTGTGTTCCTGGGCACTGAGAGTGAACATCTGCTGTTCTGAGGAAGCATCAGCACACTTCTGAAGGGTTTCTTGAAGTGCTGAAAAAAAAAAATTCTTCTTCAATATCATGTATAATTTCAAATGATAGCAAGAGATTGTGAGATAATAACTTCAGAATTCAGTTCTGCGAGGAAAGCTTTTCCAGGCTTCAAAAGACAATTCAGAAATCGATAAGGAATTCTGAAAGTTTGGCAAGCTCTGCTGGTTTCAGACCTGTTCTGTGCAATTTTTTAATGGTGAATTAATGTGGGTGGGCAGAGGTGGTGGATGGAGAGGGTGAGGGAGATGGGAGATGGAGGATTTGATGTGTGCACACAGCAGGGCTGGGGATTCTGAGTTTCTTCACCTCCTGATACATAAATCCCTGCTGTGAACCCCTCCCAGACTCTGAAATAGGACAGGTGAATAACCCCAGCCCCTGCACCAAGGTGAAAGTTTGGCAAAAATCTAAAATTCCTGTGAATTCAGTATTTCCTGAGAGCTGCAGGGTTTCCCTTCCAGCAGCCCAGCCCATTTTTTGTGAGCTCTACTCTTTGGCCTGGCTGCTGGGAGGAATTTCTGCCCCCCCCCTCAGACACATTCTCTGCTGCTTCCTCACCCAAAAATCCACTTTGCTCAGGGATTTTATAATTATTTCTAGAACAATGATAGCTGCTGCAATAGGAGTGATATTCTTTAAAAATCAACGATGAATTCTTCAGATCCTCAAACCTAAAATGAAGGGCAAGCAGTGAGTGGGGTGATTTGGCCCTCATGAAAATGGAATAATGGTTTAAATCACTGCCTTTATTTCTTCATTTCCTCTCTGTGCCTTGTCTTTGCTGGATTTTTTACCTTGCCATTTTCCTGGGTAATGCAGTCCTGGGGTCAGTGTAAACTCCTGGGCTGTTCAGTGATTTCATAATTCTTCTAAAACAATGAAACCTGCTGCAATAAAAGTGATATTCCTTAAAAATCAATGATGAATCCTTCAGATCCTCAAACCTAAAATGAAGGGCATGCAGTGAGTGAAGTTTGGACAGTTGGATTTTTTTCCCAGACTTTGCAAAGATGGATTAAGAATTTTCTCCATGCTGCAGAGCTGAGAAAATAAAACTTTCTTTCTCCTGAAATGCATAAATATCTCAGCAATAAATATTGTAGAAAAGTTGATAAATATTGTTGAAATTAATACATTTGATTAATGAAGTTACAATTTTTCAGTTCTTTGACCTGAATGAAATAAACAGAAATTTTTAAACTTTTGCTGAGAAGCATAAATCAGGGAGGGGGTAGGATTTAGAGTAAACCACGTGTTTGTTTGCTTAATTTCAAGTGTTCCTGACTTCATTAGAAGGAGCAATTTCCACAGGATGTGATTCCCTGGATTGTTGTGTTTATGGGGCTGGTGTGTGATTTCTCAGCTAAAACCAAAGAGCAGCCTCTGCTGGCAAAAACCCCAGGTGAAAACAATGAATATTTTTTTTTCCTAAAAGATAAAAAGCACAGCATCCATCTCTGCCGGCACTGGGCTGAGGGAAAACTTTCCATTTTAACATGTAAACTCACTTTTCACTCTGTTTGGCCCTTGAATGTGTATTTTTAATCTTATTATTTGGAGGAAATCTTTGTGTATTTTGACAAATTGCTGTGAAGTAAGGGTTTCAAATGTTGATATTTCAGAATTTGTTCTTGTTATTTGGAGGAAGTCTGTGTATTTTCCCAAATTGTTGTCAAGTAAGGGTTTCAAATGCTGATAAATTCAGAATTTGTGCTGCAGGTGGAATTGCAGTTCAATTTTGACTCATTTTTTTTTTTTTTCCCCTTGTGTATGTGTGAATTAAATAACCAGGCAAAATCTCACTGTGCTAAGATGTACAATGCACATTTTTTCCTAAAATATTTTTTCCTAAAATAGTAGATTTTTTCCTGAAATAATAATTTTTTTCCTAAAATAATTTTTTCCTAAAATAATATTTTTCCTAAAAAATAAAAACAAACTGCCGAAAATTTTTCTGCTTCGACTGACCACTTCCTCTCCTTTCTCTTGGCTGAAATATTCCTTCTCAGGAAAACCAAGCACCAATTTTTAGCAGCAAAATGCCCCAGGAAATTTATTTGGATGTGGAAGGAATTGAATTCTTACCCCACTTAGAAAAATCAACATCTGCAGCTGCTCAGATGGGAATAATGAATGGCAATTTGGAATTGGGAATAATGAATTATATGGGAGCAGTGGAAAACTTTGTTGAATTTGTAGTGAACAATTTCAAGGATTCTAAGGATTCTAAGCCACATTCAGATTGTTAAACAAGGGAAGAGGAGTGAGGCTTAAATTATTGGGCTGAGACAGTGAATTTTGCTGCTCCAGCAGCTTGTTCTGGAAAAACCCAAGGCAAAATGAGGGATTTGATGCCTTTCCAGCCATGCTGGGAGCCCAGAACTTGTGTGAAGGTGTTCCTGAGAACCTCTGAGCACCTCTGAGGATGTTCCTGAGCCCCTCTGGGGGTGTTTCTGTTCCTGAGCACCTCTGAGCACCTCTGAGGATCTTCCTGAGCCCCTCTGACGGTGTTCCTGTTCTTGAGCACCTCTGAGGATCTTCTTGAGCACCTCTCAGGGTGTTCCTGAGCACCTCCAGTGTTCCTGAGCACCTCTGAGGGCTCCTGAGCACCTCTGAGGATGTTCCTGTCCCTGAGCATTTGTGAGGGTGTTCCTGTTCCTGAGCAACCCTGAGGATGTTCCTGAGCACCTCCGAGGATGCTCCTGTTCCTGA
>JAHXMQ010003857.1:18568453-18590501 GCA_020466415.1 Ammodramus savannarum pratensis | reverse complement strand
TAATATAACATAATATATAATATCAGCCTTCTGAGAACACGGAGCCAAATTCTCATCTTTCACCTCATCCTGGGGGACCTCACAAACACCACACACAAGGTCTGTCAAACTGCATAAAAAGGAGGTAAGTGAAGAAAGAATGGGTTTTTCCACCATGAAGAAAATAGAGTCTGATTTATTCCTATAAATTTCCTAAATTCCTAAATTTATTCCTATTCCTGATTTATTCCTGCCTGTGTGATTTATTCCCATAACCCCCTGCCATGGCAGGGACCCTTCCCATCCCAGGTGCTCCCAGCCCTGTCCAGCCTGGCCTTGGGCACTGCCAGGGATCCAGGGGCAGCCACAGCTGCTCTGGGCACCTGTGCCAGGGCCTGCCCACCACTGCCAGGGAGAATTCCTTCCTAACATCCCATGGAAATCTCTCCTTTAGTTTAAAACCATTCCCCTTTTGTTGTATCATTATCCTGAATCACTGCTCTCTATTTAGTTTAAGGCTAATCCTATCTTAGTCAAACACAGAATTCCTTTCTTTCTCGAAATAAATGCTTCAACAGGTTTAGGATCTATGCTGCAGTGTAGAAGCATTGGAAAATGTGCTTTTTCAGGATTTGTGACTCCTCTTGTAGCCACATAGAAGCTCAGGCAGTGTTGTTACAAAGGCAGGTTCACCCTCCACACACCTTGAGCACAGTACAGAGGGCAAGAATTTTCCATGGCAAGCTCCTTGCCTGGAATTTGGTGGGAAAAAAGTTTTGAGGTACAATTTCCTGTGGAATATCTAGCAAAATCAGCCCATCTGCCAGTCTGATTCCCATTGAGGGACATGCATTATTTTGTCTACATATAAAACTTTACACTCTTCCCACAGAGAATAATATTTGATGAACTCATAGCTCCTTCAGAACTCTCCCTCTATGCCAGGGGGATTTCCATTCCTTGCAATATTCTGCTCAAATGTAGAAGTGTCAGGGAGGTTTTGAACAGATAAATTATCTTTAAATTCCATTGGGGCTGTACATGATCCACTGTAAATGTGTCTGCTTCCATTTGCCTCTCCTGCTGTTGAGACACGGAGCAGGGAACTGGAAAAAAAGCAAGGGCAAGTGTTAAAATTTTTATTTGCTACCAGCTATGACACCATGGAAACATTTGTGTTTGAATCAGAGGTGTTGGGAACACCAAGAGGACAGAAAAAGCTGGTGTAGCATGAAGGATAATGACACTGAATTTGTGGTTTGTGCTCTATTTAAGAAATATTTAAATGATTGTCAGATATTATTATTAGAAACTTTCTGATATTCATCCACATGCACCTGGATCCTTTGCAGCTCAAAGGCACTTGGTAAAATATCATAGATTTATGGGGGTCTCCTGCTTTATTTGGTTTTATTGAATTTCCCTTTGCATTTCCATTTAAAATTCCCTTGGTTTCACACTGCAGAGAGAAACCTCTGAAGGGCTTTCAACAGGATGCTCCAAATCCCTGTAATTACGGAGCAAGGAAGAGAAGATTCTTCCAGAAGGTGTCTAATGGAGATAAGAGCAATGTTATCCTTTGCTTTCACTCTGATGTGCTACTTTTTGTCCAGATTAATGTGTTCACAGGATTTTATTCGGTTCAGATGCTGCCCCAGTGCTGTGAAGTGTCATTTTTAAGGTCAGGTTGCCACAGCCTGCTTGGGTTCCCTCCTTGGGGTACAGGTGGCACAAAGATGATTTTTTCCCTTTCCTTTTTGTCTCTGTATCTAAGCTCTAACTGCATTTTGGATCTGGGAAGCATGAGGTGTGGGAAGAGAGCATTAACAAATATATTTGTGGAGAAATAGAAGGATCAGACAGCTTTCCCCATGCTGAACTGCTAATTCTATTTTCTCATTAATATCTATTTATTCTGTGATGATTTTGATAGGCTTTTCTGCCAACTTCACATTTTCCCAGAGGATTTAGCAACATGTGCCTTCCTGGTTTGAGCTTTCCAGTACCCTGGCCTGGGGAGATGCTGTTTTTGGGGGAGCTGAAGGCACCAGGCTTCACTCTGAGCCAGAAAGGGAAGCTCTGACCACTCCATCCCATGCTCCAGGTTAATAGGACAGGTGTAGGACACTTTCCTAAAACTTTTATAAGGCCATTTATCATTAAAAATAATGGTTTTGGTCAGCTTCCACTTCCCAGCTTGGATTAATTAAAAAGACTTGGTGTTTAAGGGGAAAATTGATGCTTCTCTTTGGTTGGGAGGTTTGGTGGCTTTTTTTGGGTTTTAATTGGTTGGTGGATTTTCTTTTTTTTTTTTTTGGTAAGGGGTAGAATTTCCTCATCTGAATGCTGTTTCAAAGAGAGAGGAAAAAATATGAAATATTTTAAAGAATTTTTCCTAAGAAAAAGCTCAATTTGCTTTATTTTTGTCAAGAAAAGCAGACTGAAAAAATCCCCAAGCAGCAGCCTGAGCCCTCAGAATGGCACCACTGACCTGGGACATTCCTGTGGGTGGTGTCACTCACCAGCATTCCCATCCCAGCTGCATCCTGAGCATTTTCTGATGTGAAAATCATCTGAAACTGGTGATGTGTAAATACCAAAGGCAGGCTCTGTGGCTGTGCACATGGAAAACCTGAAGGGAGCATTCTGAGAGGACCTGAACTCTCCATGACCTGATACCTGTTGATCGCCAGCTTGGCTGAACTCTGAGTCTGCTCCCGAGCTTGATTGGTGGTGTAGGGACAAAGTTTTAATTATTTAATGTGTAAAATAAGAAATCTTGGCTAATATTTTTAATCCTATGTGAATGTAAGAATCTGTTACAAAAATACTCAGTGTTAAGTGTGCTATGAACTTAATATAAGTCTTTAAATGCAGCAATGTAAGAAAAGCTTTGCCTCCCTCAAAATAAATTCTTTACCTCTAAAAGGAATTGTAACTTATCCCATTTTGGTTATTCATCATCAAATATTGTTGGCTGTGTTGTTCAAATCACATCAAGCAGTTTGATAGAAATAGATACATAATATAGAAATTATATTTACATATATGATTTTATTATTATATTATTATAAAATACATTATCAATAATATAGTATATTAATTATATATTATAATGGTTATAGGGATTATAATTAATTTCTCATTTAAATTATATTAGGAATGCATCAATAATATACAGTAATAATATAGGTAATTACATTATATATTACATACTATATATTATATATTATATATTATATATTATATATTATGTGATTTATGATATATTATATGTTATATATTATTATATGATATGTTATATTATATATTATAACATACTTATCGTATTATATATATTGTAGATGGCATATAATAGATATAACATAATACTAAATATACTTTTAAAGATAATACTAAATATTAAGCATTAAACAGTAAATATTAAATATAACAGGATAGAAATATTGTAATATAGTAAGATAACAATATAGTGTATATATGTATATATATATATATAGTAGAAATAATGATATAAATATATAAAATATTCAATTATTTTTATTTATTCTGGGGAGGTGGGAGAGCTCCTGTTGGGAAGAGCTGCATGGAGTGCAGCAGGGAAATTTTTCTATCCATCACTGTCAGCTCGGAGCGTGTGGGGCTCTGGCAGCTGTAGGAACAGCTGTAGCCCAGGTCCATTGTCCCTGTGACCACCCCATGCATTTCTACAGCCTATTCATGGCACTCTCAGGGCTTGAAAGCTGGATGTAGGAATGAAAAATCTGAATATTTTAAATGCCACTGGCTCATTAGGCAGCACTTCCCACAATAATATCTAATTTTTGAGAGTTCACTTGGCAAAAGAAAAGGCGTTTGCAATGGGACAAGTGTTTCACAGCTTTACAAATGCGAGCTGCATTTTCCCAGCGAGCACAAAGGGGGAGGAAAACTCTCCCCAGATGGATTTAATTGCTCCTTCTGCTCCCTGGGCTTGGTTTCTTCCCAGCTCCTGAGGGAAGACTCGGCCTTTATGGCAAATACAATAATTCCTGGCGTGGAGATCCAGGTGCAGGTGGAGCAGGCGATTCCAGAGGAAGATGGGGAAGGTGGAGAATTTTCTGTTGTGTATTCACAGAATTCTCAGAATCTCTGGGTTGGGAGAGACCTTCAAGATCACCAAGTCCAACCCATCCTCAACCCCTCAACTAAACCCTGGCACCCAGTGCCACATCCAGGCTTTGTTAAACACACCCAGGGATGGTGACTCCACCACCTCCCTGGGCAGCCATTCCAGAACTTTATTGCTCTTTCCGTGAAAAACATTTTCCTGATATCCAACCTGTGTTTCCCTTGGCATGGCTTGAGGCTGTGTGCTCTGGTTCTGTCAGTGCTGCTGGAGAAAGAGCCCAGCCCCAGCTGAGCACAGGCACCTTTCAGGGAGTTGTAGAGAGTGATAAGGTCACCCTATCTCGGGACTCTCGCTGCTCACAGTGACCCGAGATGTGTTAGAAAGTCTCTTCCCCAGCCTGGGAGTCGAAGAAGGAGTCAGAACTCTTCAGTTCTCGCTCTTATAGTCGTTTATTGTTTCTTAACTATAAAACTATTTCTCCTGACCTGCCCAAGTCTGCTCAGCAAGACAGTCTGAGGCACTCTGCCTGCCCCTGGGGTGGTGTTATCTTTTTATACTAAAAACTATGTATACAATATTTACAATTACTTCCCAATACCTATCACCTATGTTAGACAGTGAGCTTCTACTCTAAACCAATCCGAAAGTGCCACCATCACAGCAGAAGATGGAGGCCAAGAAGAAGAAGAAGAAGGAGAAAGGCTGGACAAGCCCAGATTCCTCCATCTTGCCCCCTGAACCCCCATTCTAAAAACACCAAAAATCAATTTTTCACCCTGTGACAAACTGATTCTTATTCTACTTAGACTTTTATGGCTTGCAATTCTTCATATAAGGTTGGTAATTTTTTTCATGGGTCAAGATCAAAGACACAGGGTTCTTGGGCTCTGTGCCAAGGTTTTTGAGCCCCCTGGCAGGGGCTCGCGTCCTCCAGGACAGCCAGAGGGATGTCCTGAGTTCTGACGACCCTGAGTCTCCTTTCCTCCAGGCTCCCTCAGGGGTTCCTCACAGGCTTTGTGTTCCCAGCCCCTCTCCAGCCCCGTTGTCCCCTCTGGATGGGCTCAGTGTCCCAAGGTCCTTCCCAAACTGAGGGGCCAGAGCTGGGCACAGCACTCAGGGTGTGCCCTCAGCAGTGCCCAGTGCAGGGGCAGAACAACCTCCCTGCTGCTGCTGGCCTCACCATTCCTGATCCAGGCCAGGAGCCCTTGGCCTCCTTGGCCACCAGGGCACTCTGCTGGCTCCTGTCCAGCCTGCTGTCACCCAGGTCCCTTTGTGCCACTGTCCAGCCACACCATCCCCAGCCCAGAGTATCTCAGGGGTCATTGTGGCCAAAATGCAGCACTGGGCAATTGGACTCATTAAACTTCATCCTGATCCCACAGACAGCAGGAAATGAGAACTCTGTTGTATTTGTCTTTTTGCGCTTCTGAAATTTCAGAGTTTAAGCTTCACTTTCCTCCTGGATGAATTTTTCTGTTTGCTGCCTTGCAGGTTTGAAAGTTTTCAGACAAAGAGCTGGACTTGTCCAAGGTGGACAATACACAGAATCCAGGCTGGTGGCTGTGTTGTAAATAGGATTTTTACTTAATTAAAAGAGGAAAAGAAGGTATTGGAGACCTTTGAAAATCATGAACTTTTGAAGGAGAAGAAAGGATGATTTTAGCTCCTGGGTTAGGAGCTGTTCCAATCTAAATTTCATAATCTCAGGAGGCTGAGCCCTTCTTTGCCTCCTTGCTCTTGCTTCAGTGATGATATTTAATATTTTCCAGCATTTTTTTCTTATGGTGAAGCATCTGCTAAACTTTCTGTAGGGTTTTATTTTGGTCCTGCATATCAAACAAAACTCTGTAGGCACTCCTCCTTTTCCAAAATTCATCATTTTGATGCAGTATTTTGGCTGCAGAGTTCTCGTGGGTTTGATGAGTGTATTTTGCTTGGCAGTTGTAGGAGCCATATGGAGCCCTGCTGAAAGCTGAGACAAGCTCGAGACTTGGAGAGATATTGAAAAAAAAAATTAAAATCTGACACAGCTGCTATTTCTACTTGGAAATCAGAGGGAGTTTCTTACATGGCACTGAACCTCAAATCTACATGGCAGTAGTGAAGAATTCATTGAAATTTTTATTTCAATATATGATGGAGCACTGCATTTCCAGTTTCCCTGGTCAAAAGTTGTTTCAGTTCTTTCTGTGGCTCTCACTTCCTTTATTATAACTCCATTTATTAAAACTTCATGGTAATATTCAGTATTTTACTTCAAGCAATGACAGAATTAGTAATTGCTTTATATAATTATACAATGTGGAGAGCGTTGGTTAACAGTGCTTTCTACTTATTTATAGTAAATTTATTGCCTCTTCCTCTTCATTTTTTACTCTTTTTTTTCTAAGTGTTTCTGGCTCAGAAAATAATGAGAAGCTGCTGAATCTCAAAGACTCTTTACTGACATGCAGCTCCTTTTATATTTATCTGTTCTAGCCCTCTCTTCTCTGGAAATAAAATTCTCTGTTCCACAATAAAGTCCAGTCTGAGCTGACAGCAAAACTCTGATGATGTTATAAGCATTAAAGAAATTTAAAAAGGAGGTGTTTGGATTTGAGGGACACAAAAAGAAAGTGGTGATGCTTTGGGATTTCCTGTCATTGATTGTTGGTTTCTCCTGCCCTCTTATTTTCTTTGGATCTTCCTGAAAATTGGGCAGATAGGAATGGTGTATCTGAATAATGTATGTAATCAAAATAAATGGAGAGAATTATGGTTGAATAGTATTTGCAGCTACTGAAAGACACTAAAAACCTATTTTTATTTGGGTAATCTCACCCACATTTGTAGGATTTCACACCTCCCACCAGCAAGACTGCTTCTTTTGCATGTTGGTGCTGTTATTTTACACATGTATCATAACAACAATTGCCATGTGTCCTCTGATGTTATGGATATTAAAATTCAGCAGAAATTTTTGGTCTTCTGTAGTGATCCAGTGTATGGAATAATTACAGAGCATTCAGAGTTATGGGTTAGGACTTAATCTTCCAAATTTAGTCCTTCCTTTTGAGGAGATAAATGAAATATTTGACTTGTGACAGCAAGGAAACAACTCTAGCAAAGCTCTGATCATGTCTGAAAATAAATAGATGTGTGTGTTATATGGACTAGAAGTGGAGTGTCTGTGATCCAGCTTAGCTGAGAGCCAAAGGTGACCACAAGGATGGTGGATTCTGTCACTTCAGAGGGTGATTATCCCTCTGAGGAAGGGGATATGGATATATCAGATATTAGAAAAAATTTTTGGAGGAACTCATAAAGAGCAGCTGCTTATAACAGATTTTTTTTTTTTTCTCATGTTTGGACATATTGGGGTTTAAGAAGGAGGGAACTGTAAGTGTTACCTGTGAAACACCTGTGAAAAGGAGGGAATAAATGGGAATATTCATGTGCACATGCCAGGGAATAATCCTGCTGATGGAGCAATGTCTGTGATGTGAGCATTTACACATAAAAATGAGTTTTTATTTTAAGCAACACTCAAAATGGCTGGGCTGTAGAGAGCTGGTTCCTGTTTTTCTCTCTGTTGGAATGCTTGTTTTCCCATTTATAAACAAAAGCAATGATGGTTGGCTCTCTTGTGGACAGCTCGAACATGACACCTGGGGAATTGAAGAGACAAACTCTTCTCTCTGATTTATTTTGTGTCACAAATTTATTTCCTCTGCTCCCTGGAGTTCTTTTTCTCCCTTCTTATTCTTCATCACTAAAAGCTCACTATATTTAAGTATGTATATATATATATATATCTAGTGAAAAATATGGAGTAAATTCCCAATGGTCTGCATTGTCTAACAACACAAACTTTTCTTTTCCTATTTCACGGTAAGTTGTGGAACTCTTTTCATTCACATTCAGAATTTCAAAAGTGAGCATTTTGAGGGGCACCCTGATGAACCTGCCAGCCCTCCCCATGTACAGCTGCATGTATTGACCAGGACATTTCAGTGATGTATTTTGGCACATTCCAAGAATCTCTACAGCCCTGAGCTGGAAATTTTGTGTTTCCTGAAAGCAGGATGGCCAAGGAAGGTGTCATCCTTCAGCTCCAGAGTAAGAATGAAAAGTTCACCTGGTCTTGTTCTGAATCCTTCCTGCTAAAGCCTCTGCTCTGAGTGTGACTGTGAAGTAGAAAATTATCTTTATTAACAAAAGTACAATGTTAAATGAAGTCTTTTTCCCATTAAAACAGACTTTTCCCATCTCAAGGAGCTGAACCATTCCATAGTGGTAGGTCCATGGTGTCTTCTGAAAGTGATTTTTAGCCCAATGCATTCTCTCATCTCCTTTCAGTTTAATTTGACCCTGATCTTGAGGATAATACAGATGATACATGTTAATTATGCACATTAAAAAGTAACATGTCTTCCTTTAATTAGTTAAGTGATCAGAAGCAGAAATAGAAAAATATTCAGTCTATGTTTACCAAGATGCTTTACTTAGAAAAAAGCCTAAAAAGCCCCCACAAGCTGATGGCTGAAAGACATCCAACACAAATTAATTTATTTTTGTGAAATGATTTTACTTGTAAATCCGCTGCTATTGCTTCATTTTCAGATTTATTTCCTGGCTACTTATTTCTCCTTGATTAAAATATATCCTGATTAATGCTGAGCTGAAAGGCTTTGACTGTTCAAGAACTGACATAGCAATGAGTTTTTCAACTTGCAAAATCGCCTGGAGGAGATCTGCTCCTTCAGATTTGTGATTTTTCCCCCCTTCGTGGTAGCCTGATTAGAATATCCAGCACATCTTTCCTCATGCACAACCTCTCCTGGTCACTTAAAAAAGGAAAAAAATAAAATCAGAATAATTATTCATCAAGGTGCATAAAATAGAAATATTTATGTGTCATGCAAGAGCATGGGAAATGTGAGTTCTGCTTTTCCCACTGCAGAATTCTGTGGCTCTGGCCCTGCCAAAATCCATGGCCCTCATTTTCCAAGCTTTGCCTGGTGAAGCAGACAGCATCACCTGGAGTGCATCAGCTTGGAGCATGCCAGGGGATTAAAAACCCCAAAGCCTCTGGATTTCAGAATTTGCAGACATATAAAATGCAAATCAGCAGGGAATTTATTTACAGAGGTGTCAAGGAGACAATATTACGAAGAAGTGTGTAAGTAAATAAATAGAAACTCAATCTAGAACATACATTAGGGATCAATTGCACAATTTATTGGCTGCTTTGTGGATTTAACTTCATGAATTTAATCTCTGCTGCACTGGATGTCAGGCAGCTCCCAAACAGTGTGTGTGTTTCAGAGAATAAATGAACAAATGATTTATTTACCAGAAGGTGTTTGGGAATGTTTCTCTTGGCAATCCTGCTGTGTTCTGAACCAATATATTCAAATATCTGCAGCCCTTTCCTGTTCTGGGGAAAGGTTTTTAATTCCCCTTGCTTGGTTTTCTCTTTAAGAAGAGTCATTATGCCCCTATCACTATCAGAGTATTAAAATAAAGGAAATTTACAACATTTCTAATTATTGAACTTTACTAGAGAATAAAGCAGCAGGAAATAATTTCCTAATAACTGGCTTTCAACAGTTCTGCATTAAAGCTTAATGAGGTGATCCTTTACCTGAAACCACTCAGTTTTGCTTTAGAGCAGAATAATCCTGACTTGAAACTGGATTCCACCAGCAGTTCCTGCCTCCCCTGATCTTTTTAGGAGGCATTGGTTTGGGGATTATTTGGGGAAAGTTGTTATTTTGGGTGAAAAGACATAAATTTATGGAATTAATGGAGCCTGATAGAAAACATGACTATCACAGTGATGTTTAAATCTTGTTTGCCTGAACCAGACTCTTGCCTTTCTTAAGGAAAATTCACTTTGTTCTGTTTTTGCTGTCACTGGCAGTGAATGCAGTCAAATTTCCACCATGGGAGGGAATTTTGGGCAGCTGGGTAAAGCTGAGGGGCTGGGAATGACTGTGGGCATCAAAAATGGACCCCTCAATTCCAGGAGCTGCAGTGAACTCAATTCCTTCATTTAGTTTGTGCCAATTCCTGAGTTATACAGGGGATTAGTTTTTGGTTTTGTTTTGTTTTAGGTTTGGGGTTTTTTTTTGTTAATTTAGGGTTTTTTTGGCATTTTGTGTGGTGTTTTTTTGCTTGTTTAGTTTTCAAAGGTCACTTCACTCACCTGGCTCATGAGTTCCCTAAGGAAATGTAAATTTGAGCAGCAGTTGAAATATATTCTGAGTGTCTCAGGCTGGAGAAGCAAATCTCTTCTCATTCCTTCCAGAAATGGGGGAAAGTTTGTTTGGCTGCAGAGTGCATGAAGAGAAGGTGAGAAAAGAAAGAAAAAAACAGGATTTTCATTACTATAAATGATATGATCTTGAGTTTTTTTACTCAGATGCTTCTTTTGCAAGTTAATCTTGAGAACTGAGAACAAAAAGTGACCTCCTGCAGCCAAGAATTGAAGGGATGTTTTCCCAGAGTGTGTCAGCAGTGAAATTTGCCTGTGATGTGGTCATTCGAGCTGTTTGGGAAACTTTTCACTAATTTATTCACAAAATTATCCATTTATAACCAAACTAAAAAATGCCTCATAGCAGGTGCAGAATTACCTGCAAAAATTGGAATCAAGCAAGAAGAGGCAGGAAATGGCTGGGATTATTTCATAAACAGGAATAAAAATCCATTTTGTTAGGGCAGACCTGTCTAGGGTAACATGCTGGGATATTGGTGTCTAAGAATAAGTAAGTGCCTGGTTTTAAAGAAAAATAATCTTACTGAAAAATAAGAAGTATTTAAAATAGTTTTAAGAAAGGTAAGGGTTGGAAAATAAGGCCCTAATATTTTTAATTGTTGGATAGCAAAAGATTAGGGACATGAGTAATGGATTAGGGTGACATTTCCATCTGCAGGGCATGCTGGTGCTGTGACTGTGCACTCAGAAGTGCTGGAAATGCTGATATTTTGGTTAGACCCATCCCCAGCAGGGTCACAGTTTGTGAGGGAGCTCTGACTGATACCCCAATGTCAGCAAAGTTAACTTGCTTTGTTCCAGACATAAATAAAGCAGAACTCAGTGTTCCAACCAAGCTGTTTTCCTGGAAAATGAGCAAGTGCCTCTGGAGCCCTGGCACTGGAGTTGCTCTTCTTTGCTGCTGCTTTCAGTGCCCCAATCCATGGGAGGGTTTGGACCTCAATCTTTCAGTCCTTTTCCTCTTCCCATCAGCACAGGAGCATCAGCCTCGAGGTTAATGCAGTTACTGCTCCTTCTTGCAGGAAAACATCTCTGAAAAAGCAGTTAATTCCCTCTTACTCCTTATTTTATTGAGGAATTATGGGAGACACCTTGCTTTGAGGCAGGTAGGGACAGACTGAAGCTCGAGGGCATCTCCTCCTCTGCTATAGGGGGTTTAGGGCCTGTTTAATTCACCCCCCGAAATGAAATTCTCAAATTAACATTTCCATTTAGATCTGAGGAGGAACACAGAAGGATATGAACAAGGTGGATTTCAGTATAATTTACAAAACTCAGTAGTAGCTCTCTAGTTTTTTTTTGGTTTTTTTTTTTTTGTAACTTTATTTTAGGACTAATCTAACTCTTGGCTCATCCATAACGTGAGAGACCAGGACTGAGCTCCTCCCTCTGTCTCAGGGTGTGCCAACCAGTATCTCTTCACCTTCCAAAGAGCCTCCTTGGCTCTTCTCTCCTGTGAAAACTCTTCCACCTGGCATGAACCACACAGAGAGCCTCAGGGACAGGACACTCTTTTGACAGGCTCTGGCTTCATTAGGGATTGAATTTTTTTATCCTCTTAGTGCTGCAAAGTCCCTTTGCAGGGCTGTGGGTAAAAAGGTAATGATATTTCATTTTCCTCTCCCTTCCTTGTGCTTGGTTTTATGGATCTGTGTCAATGAAATGTCACTGGAGTCCTTCCCTCAAAGACAAAGGTGACCCAGGAGCAGCAGAAGTGAATTGAGTGAATTTTATCTCCATTTCAGCTGGTTTTTTTGCTTCACAAAGAGCATCTGATGATCTCTTGATAATCAAGTCTATTGGTGAGTGATGCTTGGCTGGAGAAATTGCTGCTGCCTGGTTGGAAAAGCACTGCCTTCAGTCTGGAGGGGACTAGAGCTAAAAGTGGCAGTTAAATAATAATTATGAAATGCTACCTTTCTGTGTGATATCTGCCTGGCTTGCTTCCAGAAAAATGCAGTTCCTGTAGGTGCATTCACTATGTACAGAGCCACCCTTTGGGGACTACTCATGCAAAAACTGGGGCATGCAGACAGGAGAAGAGGGAGAAGGGTGAATGTTGGCCCAATAATAATTTTGAAGCATGTTCTATGTCCTTCTAGAACAGTTTGTTAGTATTTAGGAGCTGTGCTGTCAGTAGCACCTGGATATTCTGTATATTCTGTATATGTAGCTGCCAGCAGATTGAGAAGTCCCTGCTCCATGGGAGCTGGACACGAAAAAAACCTTACTTTAAAATAAAAAGGACCTGATTTTCCACAGGCCTCAGCTCCCACACGTGCTGAGGGAGCAGAGATGCTGGAGTTCTGGGTACCAGTGTGTCCCAGTTTGGTTTTGGTTTTGGTTTGGCATACAAGGAGCCCCTGCTCTGACCTGCTCCCCAGCCCTCATCATCACCACCTCCAGCCCCATTCACTACTGCTTCCATCCCAAAATGTCTCAAAATAAACAGCAGCAACATCCTCAGTGCACTTTCTTTCACTGGCCCGTTAGGGTGGCTCAGAAAACCCCAAAAAACAGGCAAACACGTCTAAAAATCCATACCCAACAGCTGGCACTGAACAAAGCATGGGGGATCTCTCCAGTGGTTTGCACTTTGCTCTTTTCCTTTGGGAAGACTTGCTGGGAAATTGCTGCACAGCTTCCATCCACAAAAACTTGTTTATTTTCCCAAATGTGGTATTTTCTCAGCCCATTTGTTTCCCTGAGTTCACACATCACTCCTGGCAGGGAAATGCTCTGAGGGACTGAGCAGCTCTGCCAGCCTGGCCCTGCCAAGGTGGGAAATTATTCCCCCCACAGAGCAATTTTCTCCAACAAATCTGAGCTTCTCACTGGGAACAAGTTCTTTCTGCAGACTGATTTTTACAGGGCACATTTTCAAATGGGTTGGAATCACAATTTATTTACACAAAATTCACCCCTTGGCCTTCTCCAGGTGAGGCCCTCAGGGCTGAGGCAGAGATTGCTTCTGGTTAAAAGGCCCTGATGCTGC
This sequence comes from Ammodramus savannarum pratensis, assembly GCA_020466415.1. Lineage (NCBI taxonomy): Eukaryota > Metazoa > Chordata > Aves > Passeriformes > Passerellidae > Ammodramus > Ammodramus savannarum. The sequence goes on along the minus strand of JAHXMQ010003857.1, from coordinate 18,577,154 downwards.
TGCTGTTGTGATTTAAATATGAAATAAAACCCTCTATATCCAAATGTGTCACACTTTTGAAGATGCCTAACTAGTTCTAATCTTTTTAAAATCAAATACAAATTTTGAAACCTCATATCCTCCCAAAAAACCTTGGCCTTTTCCAGGTGAGGCCCTCAGGGCTGAGGTAGAAATTGCTGTTGGTCACAGGGCCCTGATGCTGCTGTTGTGATTTAAATATGAAAAAAACCCCACCTATATCCAAATCTGTCACAGTTTTGAAGCTGCCTAAGTAGTTCTGATCTTTTTTAAACCAAATACAACTTTTAAAACCTCAGATCCTCCCAAAAAACCTTGGCCTTTTCCAGGTGAGGCTGTCAGGTTGCTTTTGGTCACAGGGCCCTGATACTGCTGTTGTGATTTAAATATGAAAAAAATCTAAACCTATATTCAAATGTGTCACACTTTTGAAGCTGCCTAACTAGCTTGGATCTTTTAAAAGTCAAATATAAATTTAAAACCTCAGATCCTTCCAAAAAAATAGTACTTTTGGGGAAGAGTTGGTGTAGAGGAAAGCAAAATACAAGCCAGAATATGAACAGGAGAAAGACCTTCAGGAAGGATTAGCCTTGAAAATAATTTTGTCCTTCAGATACTTTCTTCTTCATTTTCATTTCCAATTAATAGCTATGAATAAAGAGTTATTCCTCTTGCATACTGCACTAAACCATCCTCTGGATAATATATTTGTAGCCTGCTGCTTTGTCTCCTTTTTTGTGATGGAGATCCATGCTTCTGTTGCTTGGATGAAACTTGCTCTCCTGTATATGTTCATTTTACATGTTTTATAGCCTTGGTCTGAAGTGTTTTGATCATCATAAACCTGTTTGACCCCATCTGGGCAGTGAACATTTGGCTCAGAGCTGCTCCTGTTCCACAAGATTCTGCACTGGCCCCACAGTGTCACCCAGCACTCACTGTTTAGTCTTTATTTCAATTCTCAGACTCTACACAAGCAGACATTCAGCACATCTGTGCCATATATTTAAGCTGTTTAAATGTCTTTGGTATCTTGAATAAAGCAATTACAAATCAGTCTGGGATTTACCTTTCTCAAATTTATCTTAGAACCAGCTTCTCCTAAAATGTGTTATCACATTGGCAGAGCACTGAGAGGCTCCTGCCCTTTGAAGGGTTAATGGGCTCTGCTTGGACATGGATAAAGTAAATAATTAGCAAGGCTGTTTACACAGATCTTAGCACTGCACAAAAGATGACTTGAATTTTTAAATACTCAAATGTGGAGTGAGGGAGAAAAACCAAGAAAATGACAAATATTTCTGTCTTTGTGCTCACTGGAACAACATGATCATAGAGAAAGAAATAAGTTCTTTCTTATAAGAAAGAAGACTTTCTTATTTATTTCTCATTTCTTATTTCTTATTGTTTCTTGTTTCTATTTTAGTTACAAGACTATATATAAAAGATGATATATATCTATTTATCTATATATCTATATATCTATATATCTATATCTCTATCTCTATCTATATCTATCTATCTATCTATCTCTCTATCTATAAAAAATACTATTTCTTATTTCTTATTCTTATTTCTTTCTTCTAAGAAATAAGACTATTCCTGTCTTGCTTATGGGGCAGAGCTAATGAAAGCTGCATCCCCTCACCAGCAGCCCCAGAAGGAGAGTTCCTGAAGATGTAATTTCTAGGAGTCCATGTCAGAGTCTGAAGTTCTTGGAAGATTGTTTTCCCTTACAGCAAAGCTTTTGGGAGTGATTCATCAGATCAAGGTATTTTTTGAGTCCATGGAGGCAGGTGCAGCTGAAGGCAAAGTCACTCTGGTGTGTATTTACAGGTGTCCTGTTCCAAATGCGCTCTGGGTTTGTGCTCATCCATGCTCACCTCTGGCACAGAAAAACCCCAGCCCTTCCCTGCGTGCAATTTGCACACGTTGGAGATGACAACAACTCAGAAGGCTCAGAATGCTGAGAGGATCAGCTCTGATTTAGTCCTGACACAACAGCCCCGTGATGGATGGCTCAAGGAGCAGCCAGAAAATGGCTTGTCCAGTGCTGTTAACGTGAGCCATCTCCTTGGTGTTCCTGCAGCCCCTGACAGCATGGAGGGTCTGAAACACATCCTGGCTGCCCCTGCAGCACTGTCCTGATTCGGGGCCTCTCTTTAGGTTTATTTGTGCAGATTCTGAGCACACAGCAGCACTGCTGTGCAATGTGACACATCCCATTAGCCTGAGCCCTGCACGCAACGGGCAGGGCAGAGCTGCTGCAGTGATGGTAATAAACTGGGAAGGTGTAGGGCACTGATGGGAATTACACTCCAGGGAAATGTTCTCAGCTGAATCTTGCAACAGATAGGCTGTGGTGGGCTTCAGACAAAATTCAGAGCTGATGGCTTTGCTGCTGCCTTGGCTGGGAGATGTAGAAGTGGTGCAGAATTGCCCAAGTCTGGAAAAGCATTTATCTTAAAGGTCTGCAGAAAAGGGCTGCAGGGGCTTAAATCAGCTTCATTTTAGCTGTGATTTGTGATTCCTGAATAGGACAGGACCCCTAATGATCTAAATATTGGCATGAGAAACTAGTGGAAGGAAGGAGGAAGGTGGTTTTGTTTGTATGAAGTTTCAACTCTAATTTCTGTCATGCCTCCCCAATAAAATGTGCCTACGTGGTGCCAAGAGGCACAACTGAAACCTCAGCAAGATCTTTTTTTTTGGTATTTGGTAGTACAGAGGAAAATAATCCCAAATTAAGAGCTGTGCTTAGACAACAAGAGGAACAAGATGCCTTATCAGCAGCTGTCCAGAGCAGTGATAAGGGAGATGTGCATTTCTCCAGCTGAATCCCTGATGAGGCTGTGGCTGCCAGCCTTGCTCAAGGGCAGGGCACTGGGAGGAGCAGGTTCTGCTCTGTGACAGACAATGGGCAGGGGAACATCACTGCCACGATCAGCAAAGGGAGCAGAAAACCAGACCCTGGTCCCAAAGAAAAGAAAAAGCAGCACCTGTGATGATGCCTTGGGAAGGCTGCCCTAGAACAGAGGCTGGGCAGAGTTAGAGAATAAAGCAGGGATTTATTCAAAGGATCTCCTCCATGGATCCACCTTGGGCAGCACAAGAGCCCAGCCAGGGCTGCACCCAAGATGGACCAAAATGGCCCCAAAATGCACGACCAGTCATGGGGTCTGTCACTGTGGTCGGTTCTGCTCCATTTGCACCTTGCAGTTCACTGTCCCATTCCAGCTTTAGCCCAGGCAGTCCCATCCTTGTTTTTCTCTCTCCAGCCCACGGTGTTTGTGCTCTTGGGCTGAGATTGGGATCATTTGTCCTTGGTGCCCAGCTGGAGCAGGAATTGTTTTGTCTCCCTGCTCTGTGCACAGAGCTCACCATCCCCTCATATGAACCCAGACCCACACTAAAGCAGCACAGAATATAAAATATATAAAAGCTGAAACCTGAGGCATCAGTAGTTTGTGTTGTTTGCCATATAGAGCATCCAAAATCTCTGAAATGCATCACATTCCACCTTTTCCACTCAAATTTTTTCTTGGCATTCTGTGGGGTCTGTGTGGTGTCTCCTGTCCTCCAACAAACTCTATGGGTCTGAGGAAGGTCAAAAAACCCCTTGCTGGACCTGCAGAGGCGCTGTTTGGATTTTCTTCCTCTCTTAAAAGCAACATAGAGGAAAAAGTGATTTAGAAATTGTGGACCTTCTGTAGAACTGGTGAGATTTTGTTTTTTTAAATGGGATTAGTGGAGGTGGTTTGTTGTCTGAGGGATACAGGACATGAAATTATGATATTAATTTTATTCATGTTCATGTTCAAGGTTTATTCACTGCTAACTACATTCTTTCTATGGTTTGGCAATGCAGAGGTGGTGTAGAACTTAGAGGAACTCCATGGGACAGGAGCCTGGGTGTTCTGAGTTGTGGGGAAATGTTTTGGCCACATGTCCCCTCTCAAGTGCTGGGACTGCTGTAGCAGAACTCAAACCCCTGCAATGCCTCATGTTCTAAGCCAAGCAATTCCCCCTGCAAAGCTGGGCCATTGAAGTATGGCAGAAAAAAACCTCAGTTAACAGCAAATCTCTGTAAGGATCCCTCTTCCCTGCCTCATTTCCCAAAATCTCCAACTGCTACAACAGAACAAGCCAGGACTTTTGTAGGTTTAAACACCAGAGGCTCTCCTTTTACTGCTCCTTTAAGTAAAGGAGAGATGGGCAGGGTTCCTTTATTCTGCTATAAAATGTCACAAAAGCTGCAACAGTGTGAAGAGCAGGAAATAAAACATGCAACCTGGAAATAACTAGACCCCTCAATTATTTCAGCTATAAATTGAAATGGAGTGGCTGCAAGCTGCAGTTGGTTATTTTTAGATTGCTTTGATGGTTTGATGATTTAAAGTCCCATCACTGCCTCCAGTATTTATCCCAGCAATCTATTTTAAATTTGATCAGAGACTGTACAATCCTCCAGAGTTTGTTCTTGTGTTATTTAGGAGTTGGCTGGCGAGGCAGAGGCTGCCCACATTTCAGTGTTCAGCAGCAGTGTGTGCAGTACACAGAGGAATTTTGGATAAATCCCTCCCTGATTCCTCACTTTCACCTGTTGCAATATTCAGGGGACACCTGTGAGAACAGGAAACCTTCAGGGATGGGAGAGTAAAAGCAGCAGGGCTGCTTTGGCTACAGGCAGAATCTAAGGCTGGGAGAAGATGGAATGAATGGGGAAAGGTAGGGAAGGAAATTCCAGCTGAGCTTTAAACTCCTGAAGTTATAAAAAGCTCTGCCAGACCTTCATGGCAGTGTCAGGGCTCCTCTCTGTGATGTTCTGAGGAGGACAGCAGTGATTTACAAACCTTTATATTCAGATGAACAGTACATTAAAAATATCTTAGCAGTTTCCAGCTCTCATTGTTAATAACTTGAGAATCAACTCTTAGATTCTTCTTGAAATTAAAAAGTTATAAAATCATAACTTAGCAAGTTAAAGCAGAGGCCTTTTGCCTGGTCCTTGCTTGGCTGTCCTGGAGGGAAGAGGCACACGGGGTTCTTTGTCCTGTGTGGATGAGTAATTGCAGATCCAGGCACTCACTGCAGTTCACTGGAAATAAATTCAGAATCACTTGGTTGGTTTTTCTCAAGTTCTCTGTTTCTTAATTCATGCAGCATAACCTAAACACATTGTGGGGACGGCCTGAGTTTCAGAGCTGACTTTGATTTAACAAACTTAATTTTATAAAGGAGAAAACAGAGAAGCCTTGCTGCAAACAGGAGCTCTGGGCTCCTGTTTGACCAAAGGACCAGGCTGCTGTGAATGCTGTTGATTATTGATGGGGAATCAGTGCACAAAACTTGCTTTCACACAAGCCAATGTGAAATAATTTTTCAATTCATTATTAAATTAATTATTATTCATTAGAGGAGTGATTATTAAATTTTCCTGTATATGTATGAAACTCAGCAGGGCTGTAATAATTGTGAACTCCACCAACAGATTTTCTTTGGTTTGTTTTGTTGTTGGTTTTTGTTGGGAGTTTGGAACTCCATGATCTTTGAGGTTCCTTCCAAACCATTCTGTGACTCCATGAAAATCCCATAAAATCATTTACTCCTACAGTTGTCCTGCTAGGAACAAATATCAAGTTTATGACATTTTTCCTGTTGTAAGACCATCACAGATATCTTCTTTTTTCCCAAAGCTGCCATCCTAAGGTCAGCCTTTCCAATCTGGCAGAGTCAAGCTACCACTACCCCAAAATTGCCATTCTTGTCATTAATACCTGCTGAGGCTGTGTTCCAGCTGGGGAGCAGCTGCTCCAATATTTCCTTTATATATTTTATGGCCACTAAACAGTTGACTTCTGCCACGTGCTTGACTGGGGACAGATTTGTATTTGACCGCTTTGGAATAGCTGAAAAATACACAAGGGAAGATTTGTGCTGGGCCAGTGAGAAAGTCCAGGAAATAAATATTTAAGGAAGCATTTATCAGATGAGTTTAATGCTGGATTTTACATAGGCTGGAAAACTAGGAAAACATCCAAGACCAGAAGGGATTGTTTATGTTCCAAGTGTAAGTTCAGGTATGCTAATGTCTGCATGAGCAGCAGGATTTGTTAAAAAAGGATTAAAGAGCTTTTTTTTTTTTTTTTTTCTTTAAGCCTTTTGGCAGCAGAAGTTTAGGATTAGAGAGGGACAATGGTTCTGGCCTATTTTTTAGTGTTCAGGGAGCCAAGAATTGTCTTTTTGTTTAATTATGAGTAGGAGCAAGTTGCTGTGAAGAGGACAGATTTTCACATTTTAATACACTGAAGGATATTCAGAAGCAAGTTGGGATTTGATTGGGAAAACCCAGAGGTGGAGAACATTTTCTCTTCATTTCCTCTTCTGTTCCTTGTTGTGTTCAATCTGCTCAGCAGCACCCAGGAATTTCTTTAGCCTAATGACAAGAATACTCTTCTTGGGTGGATGCCTCGAGCAGAATTTGTTTCCAGCCTCATCAAGTACTTTCCACACTCAAAGGTCTGCAAGAAAGGATGAAATGTGGCCCTCTGTTTCCTTTTTCACACTACATAAGAAGTTGATGTTGAATGAAATAAGTTCTTTCCAGTTAAAAGACAAAATTTAATGTAATTTATTTGTTTAATTGGAATGTATATCTGATATGAAATATTTAAGCTTTTTTGTCTCATTAAGCAACTTAGTTTGGATTTTATATCTGAAAGGTTTTGCAGTTTTGCTGTTTAATGAAGAAAACAGACTATGACATCCTCTGGGAAGAAAAGAAAAAATGATGGCACTCCGAAACTTAATATATTCATAAAGAGAAAGGGTAAAAATATAGAATATGAAAAGGGTAAGAATCTATAATATGAAAAGGGTAAGGATATAGACTATGAGAGCTGAGTGTTGCATGAGAAAAGCAAAGAATGGCTAAGGCAAAGAATGTCTAAGGGAAAGAACAGCTCCTTGCCCACCCTGTCCCATCCCCTCCCAACAGGGCTGTGCTATCTGCCCTGAAAACCCCATTGGGTTATTGGGTTGTGGCCACCTCCCTTTCCATCTGTGAGGTCAGAATTTCAGGATTTCAGCAGATTATTGCTCTAATTCCCAGGCACATTCAGAGTTTCTCAGGAGGCAAACGAGCTCCTTGCCCAGGGTGCTGTCGGAGCCAGCGTGGAAGGGAGCTGTGGGGTTTTGTTTGCTGCCAGATCAGATGGTCCCAGTGCAGGTCTCTGATGCTGAGGTCACCATTTGGGTGACATCAGGGGAGTGTTGCTAAGCAGCAGGAAGATCTTGGATCCCACATTTGGTTCCTGTGATTCTGAGTTTGGGATCTGTCCTGATGCGTTTGTGTTCCAGACCTGGGCACGGGGCTTTGTGCTGGTCTGGGTTTCTCACATGCAGGAATTGTCCAACTCATCAAGTCCAGCCTTTTGGAACGGGGTGGACTTGAGCAAAGCTTTGTGGGCTGAGATACCAGCACAGACTGTGGGGAAAAGAAACAAAATAGAGCATTATTTCTCTTTATGGAAAGAGAAAATGGAGAAATGAAGTGATATGAAAGAATAAAGAAACCCACTCTATCTTCCTTGGATAACATCCCAGCTGGTCCCACAGACACCTCTTTTAAAAACACATATTTATTTAAAGCTGCATAGTATTTGTCCTCCTCCACACAGAGCAGGCTAAAAATGTCCTTTAAATTGTGCCAGGCATAAGCGGAAAATGAGATTCATGACTGCATGCCCTACATTCTGCATTCAGCTTTGTTTGGAATTGTATATTCTCTCCATTATTAGTCCTTTCTGTTTAATTCCACATGAACATCAGGCAGTAGTTCATAAATGTTAATTAAACTTTACTATTCACCAGTGGGGAATTATTCTTGTTTGATAGGCAAGGAGCACAAAGTGGAAGTGGATGAGTATAACCTGTGTAGGTGGGGGACCAATAAACAGAATGCACTTTTCCTGGTGACTTTTGGGGTTTGAATCAGCACTGCCAAGCCCAGGAGAAATCCAGGGATCTCTTCCCACAGTGTCTGAAGTCTTTGTGACCACGGGCACATAGAACTGACCTCTTCAGAATAGCCAGCTGAGGTCAAGCTGCCTTTCCCAGCTGAAGCCCCAAATTGCTAATTAATTTTCCCTGCCTTGATGTGCTAATTTCAAGCATGTGGAGGGAGGGTTGTCTAGCCCTGAAAAGCACCACATGCAGCACTTTTTTCTCCCCAGATATCAATCTAATAAGGCAGGAGGGGACTGTTAGCTCAGGGACAGGAATCAGCAGTGTGATCAGGTGTTTGTTGTGTCCTCATCTCACCCAGGATTGGTGAGCAGCCATCCCTAACCCTCCAAAGCCCACCTGCCTCCTCCAGCTCAGCCCCTGGAGCCTGCAGCCCCCCTTTTTACACCCTCAGGAGCAATGCCAATTGAATTTTTCCTGTGTAAACACCTCCAAGTGCAGTTGTTTGGGAGAAGTGTCCACGTTGAATGCTGCTGGTTTGGATTTGTGCTTGCTCTGCCTTGAGGCAGGTGCTCCCCATTATAAAGGAGAATCTTTGCACAGCTGCACTCTACAGGCATTTCTGCTACCAAGAAACATTCCTTTCCAATGGGAATTTCCTTTTTGCTCCCAATTGCTGATGCCTCAGGTTTTGGCTTTTATATTTTCAGGTTCTGTG
>JAHXMQ010003857.1:18545744-18568353 GCA_020466415.1 Ammodramus savannarum pratensis | reverse complement strand
CCTTTGAATAAATCCCTGCTTTATTCTTTAGCTCTGCCCAGCTTCTGTTCTAGGGCATCACTGGAGTCAAGAAAATCCACGAGCTTTGTACTCACAGTGGTTTCCTTCTCTTGACCCCACTGAAGCACTGCAGCAGTGCTGCTGCATCACTCCACAGCTCATTCAGCTACAGATTAATAAAACTGGTTCTTTGGGGAACTCAGTTTTCCATTCTTTCCCAAGAAACTGCAGTCACACTTCCCTATCAAAGCCAAGCAGGGTTCATCATTCAGCCAGAATGTAATATTTGGTTCCCAGGTTACAACAACCCCTTCTGGGGTGGTGGTAAAATCTAGTAGGGCAATATAATCCTCCTTTTTAGCCTTCTGAATATCCCTCTTTCTCAGAAGGTTTCTCATTGTTCCACTCCATCTTTGTTTCAAGCAGATGGTTCGCTCCTTTCACATTTTCTGCATTCTTAGATTAATTCTAATTATTATCTCTCTCCCTAAATGCCTCATGCTTTGTGTGCTGACAAGCACTCATTTGTGTTATCCCAGGAGTGATTTTAATTGTGTTTCTTCACAGCCAGTATTAAGTTCAGTCTGTACAATTAGTGGTATAAAAAATGTTGTACAGAGAATAAAGCTGTGTCTAGACTTGAAATCTTTGTGTGTATTTGCAAAAATACCTGAAAAATCACTGCACCTCTGCTGCTCAACTTTCTCAGGATTTTGCTACAGAAATAAGAGCTAGATTAAAAAAAAATTATAAACCCTAAGGCCTTGGAAGCTGATGGGTAGAGTTTCAGAAGGTCAGTGCTCAATTGTTGATGGATTTTGTGAAATTCTGGCTTCTCGCATCATGTGCCTAATTAGGAGATTGGAGGCTTTTGGAAAATGAAGGCCACAGAGTTCAGTCTCCTCCAGAAGCAGCCAAAAGAGCTGAATTAGGATGCTGAGAAGGGACCTGCAGGCTTCAATTAAACAGCTCTGAGCAGCCACGTGTGCCTTGGAGGGCTGCACAAGGCACTGAGGTCAGGCTGGAGCACCAAGGGAGAAAAATTCTGCACTTCTGAAAGGGAGACTGCAGGAAATGCTCTCCAAGGGCTGGAAAATAATTCAGAAGTAAAAGCATGTGGCCAGAGAAAATGAAGGAATGTCAGGGCATGATTTGCAGCAGGTAGAGGAGAAACAGACTGACCCCATGCTGGTAACTGGGTAATTGTTCACGATGCTGCCCTCAAATACACCTGGCTTTAATTCCCAACAACAAAGGGGTTAAAAGGAAAAGCTAATTTTCACCATTAAATGAAATATTAATTTTCTTAAGTATTCTCCACCATTTTCCAAGAAAGAGGTGAAACAGTGAAGAAAAAAGTGATTTTCCACTCATGCTGGAGTGCTGAACATGTAATCCTCAGTGGAACTGAAAGGAAAATTCAAGGGACCCAAAAGCCCTGGGAGCCTAAAGGTGTGGGTGCTGATAATTTGTCCATGCAAAGCATTTGCACATCACCTTACTGGAGACATGAAAATACTGAAATGTGTGCACTGATTTCAGAGCAAGAGCACAGAGAAATGTCAATATCCAGTCAGCACTGACTTGGCTTGGTGGCACTGATCCTCAAACTCACTTTGTGTCCTTGCAGAGGAGCCAAATCCCAAACCTCTCTCCTGAGATTCCTTTGGAGTGTGAGAACCTCGAGGCTTTGTCTGCATATTCTGCTTTTTTTTGCTTATTTATGTGTTTTTATTTTGTCTGAAGCTTAAAAGGTCTTGAACTAATTCTGTGTTAAATTGAAAATAGTGTACTTAAAACAGGTTATGAGCAAGGCTTCCTCTAAAATATATATCCATGTAAGAATGGAAGGTGATTCATTTCCAGGTGAAAATAAATGATAACTTAATAATTTAATTGATTAAATTAAATTAAAATAAACAATAGATTAATTGTTAAATTCCTTCTATTGGGGAAGGGGAATTTAATCCAGTGAGGTAGCTGTAAAATAATCATTGCTTGCTGCTCATTTGGTCTCACAAATCATTGGATAGCATTTAATTCTTTGGATACTTTTGGAAAGAAATCTATAAATATCTACTATAATATATAACATAAAAAAATTGACCTTTTTTTTTTTTTTTTTTTTTTGCTTAGTGGGTAATTATGACCAGATGAAATTTTGTGGTCCCTTGCCATTTTAATTTGTGAAAAACAGGAATGTATGCCATGAAAGATGGCAAAATCTGGGAGCTGGTGGCAGACAAAATTTTCTTCCCTTTCCTTGGGAAGAAAAGGGGCAGTGAGGTGAAACTGAGGGACCCAAACACCTTGGGGGTCAGTCCAGAATGTTTATGGAACTTTTCCTCTCTTTTTTTCCCTTTGTATATTTTTGAGAAGCAGAGGCAAAGCAGGGATGGCAGGAGGAGCCCTGCCACGAGCTCAGCAGATATTTAGGAGCTCTGCCAATGCCTGCTGCTGTAAATCCCAGGATATTTTGATGGATGTGGTCCTGACATGGAACTTGTTTTCATCAGGGATGGTGAGAAGCTGTCCCAGGTAATTCAGGTTTCAGGCTGGGAGGAACCACCTCCAGAGAAGTGTTTTCCTCACCTTTGGCACTATGGAGGTAAATTCCACATTTTCGTGACTCACGTGAGGAATTGATGGAAAACAAATTTTTAACACAAGCTAAAACAATATCTAGTGAGCAACAATACTATTTAATGCTGAAAAATCATAATTATAACCATTTGTGGGAGGAAAACAATCATTTCAGAGCTCCAAAGACTCACCTGTAACAGCACTTTACAAGGCAGAGCAGCACAGGAGGACAATCAATTATCAGGACCAATTAAATCAGAAATAAAGCATGGAATTAGCTGAGTGTGGTCATTGAAATTCTGCACTGTAAGGGCAGTCTGAGCTCTGCTGTTCCCTGACAGCAGCTCACTTGGATTTCCACCTTAATAAACCCAGAATTCACCACAGATCCGGGCAGACACTGAAATGCCTTTGAAAGTAATTGCTGCAGGAAAATGTCCAATATTCCAGGAAATAAATGTATTGTATATGCCAGGACTTGACAGAGTCCAAAGCTATCCAGGAAAGAGATGGAAATAGCCTGAGACACGACTGGGATGATGTGGGGTTTGGGAGAACATGTCTAAGGAGCTGATTGAAGGATTCTGTCCATTAAATAACCCTGATGGGAGAAAAACCCTTTGGGTTTGGAGGGCATGGCTGGGACTGGACAGCAGAACCTTCAGCCCTGGAGGAATTCCCAAAGGAATTAGCTTAAATGAGGAGATTTAAAAAATATCTTTTCTGTCTTTCTAAGCATTTTTAGAGGAGAAATTGTCTTTGCTGGTTCTTGAGGAACCATCTGGGGTTTAATTTTTGTTTGAGGACCTAAGAGAGGCCAGTGAATAACCCCAACCCTCACGGAGTAGCTGCATCACAAGAACTTCCACTTCTGCATTTTGGTAGAAAAATAAGGGTTTTTTTTTTATTAGGAATTTTTTTTTTGGCTGTTATGAGGTTCATCCTTATCTTTAAAATCTTCTTTTATTCCAGTCTTAAAGAAGGCTTTACATGTACAAAATGAGCATTTTTCTTTATCCTGACTCCTGGACTAAACCTGAACAAAAATGTGTTTTCTTCCCCCTAAAATCCTTGCTTCCCTTAAAGCAACACTGATTAAACCACTTTATTGTGTCAGCTTTCTGAGCTTTCTACAGAAGGAAATCACATATTACCAGTGTGATTTCGAGGAGTTGCTGTGTATAAACCAAAGCCAATCATTATTTATTTAACTACTGGTGAGATTTGCACTTTGGTTTCCCAGCATCAAGGCAAACTTATTGACTGAGAACGACTTTGAGCTCTTTAAATTTACCTAAACTGCCAATTCTGGCAGCAGCTAATAATTCAAAGCTGCTGTAAATCAGTTATTTTAGGCTTTATTGATTTGTACCTGTAAGCAAGCACTCAGTTATTCAAGTTATTTCTTCAAACTGATTTCCAAGCTTTTCAATATATTCTGCTGGTTTGTTTTGTCCGTTCAATGCCTTAAAAATTTGGAATTAATGTATCTATACCTACCTGGAAGCACACTTCAGTTTTATTAGTGTGCCTCTTAGTTTGTGGAAAGGAAAAGAGAGACAAACTAATTCAAATATAACTAGGGAAATTTGTTTGACTGGTGACCAGAACAAAATTGATCCAATTTTGTTTTCAACCACTTCATTAGAATTTCAACAGTGGTTTCCCACTTTCTCTTCTCAGTGTTCACACCACGAGGTGATAACAGGATGACAAGCAAGAAGCTGTGTGCTGGAAAGAGAGGTCACTTGGGCAGGTGGATCAAACATGGGCTGCAAAACCCTAATCTGGGCATTAAGGGAATATTGGGTTAATGAGGTCATCAATGGCTTCGTTGTTCAGATGCTGCAATTCCCCTTGCACAGTTTCAATTCCCTTCCACATTTTCAATTCCCTTCTACATTTTCAACTCCCTTGCAAAGTTTTAATTCCTTTGTACAGTTTCAATTCCCCTGCACACTTTCAATTCCTTTGCACAGTTTCAATTCCCTTTGCACATTTTCAATTCTCTTGCACAATTGCAATTCCCTTTGCACAGTTTCAATTCCTTTGCACAGTTTCAATTGCCTTGCACACTTTCAATTCCCTTCCACAGTTTCATTCCCTTGCACAGTTGTAATTCCTTTGCACAGTTTCATTCCATTGCACAGTTTCAATTACCTTCCAAATTTTCAATTTCCTTCCAAGGTTTCAATTCCCTTGCACAGTTGCAATTTTCTTGCACACTTTCAATTCCTTTGCACAGCTGCATTTCCCTTTGCAGTTTCAATTCCCTTCCATGGTTTCAATTCCTTTGCAGTTTCAATTTACTTGCACGGTTTCAACTCCTTTGCACAGTTTTAATTCCCTCACACAGTTTCAATTCCCTTGCACAATTTCAATTCCTTTGCACAGTTTCATTCCCTTCCAAGGTTTCAATTCCCTTGCATACTTTCAATTCCCTTGCACACTTTCAATTCCTTTGCACAGTTTCAATAACTTTGCACAGTTTTAATTCCCTCACACAGTTTCAATTCCTTTGTACAGCTTCAATTCCCTTACACAATTTCAATTCCTTTGCACAGTTTCAGTTCCCTTGCACAATTTCAATTCCTTTGCACAGTTTCAATAACTTTGCACAGTTTCATTCCCTTGCACAGTTTCGATTCCCTTGTACAGTTGCAATTCCCTTGCACAGTTTCAATTTTCTTCCAAGGTTTCAATTCCTTTGCACAATTTCAATTCCCTTGCACACTTTCAATTCCTTTGCACAGTGGCAATTCCCTTGCACTGTTGTAATTCCTTTGCACAGTTTCATTTCTCTTGCACAATTTCAATTCCTTTGCACAGCTTCAATTCCCTTACACAATTTCAATTCCTTTGCACAGTTTCAGTTCCCTTGCACAATTTCAGTTCCCTTGCACAATTTCATTTCCATTGCACAATTTCATTTCCATTGCACAATTTCATTTCCATTGCATAGTTTCATTTCCCTTGCACAGTTTCATTTCCCTTGCACAGTTTCAGCCAATGCTGTGTGGTGTAAATGAGGATTCTCAGGGTTTAGGGGCTGTAGAGGCCCCGTGTTTAGGGCTGAGGATGGCTCCAAAGCTGGTGCTGCTCTAATGCAGGAATAAATGTCACTGGGGAAAGGCTGAGTGACCTCTCCAGAAGAATGAGAAGCAGTACAAGGTGAGGGGTTGGCCCTTGGTACAAACTGGGACTATTCCAGTGGCCCTAAAAGGACCCAGCCTGCTTCCCCATAGTCCTGCTGCCAGGAAAAACCCTGCTACAAGCAGCTGCTTGTGCCAGATCCCAAATATTTATATATTGATATAATGGTATGGATCAACCAAAGCTGTTCAGAGCAGTCTGGCCTGTGACAGCACAGTTCTCTGTGGCATCATCAGAGGAAAATTGCAGGACCCTGGTCAGTGCAGGGAGAAACCAGGGCTAATAATGGCTGAACTCTTACAGACACATGGAGTGGATTTAATTACTGAAGTTATTGCAATTATGGAAGCCTCTGTGTCCTGAGAGGAAGGAGGTGCAGTGCTGGATGCCTTACAGAGCTGATCCTTGCACTGCAGCTTCCCCAGCTGGGAAATCCTGCTGGGAGCTGCTCTGATCCTGTGAGGAGATTCAAAATCCATCCCTGCAACTGAGCAGACAGCCCTCTGGAGAAAGAACTTTCTGGAGATTCCTGTCTGATGCTCCCTTTGCAGCATGACTACAATGTTTTTTCAGGATCTGACCTGGAGGAATGAACACCCTCTAAAAATCTGAATTGTCTGCAGGGAGTTGCTTGGTACCCTCTGTAAAACAGTGACAGAAATCCTGTCCTAAACTGGGAAGAGCATAAAAGATGGAGCCCAATTTATTATTTCCATGTCATTAGTGCAGCTGTGTTCTCTCAGCACACGCCTGTGGGCTTGCTTGGTGTAAATCAGTCAGCAAGACCTTCCCCTGTCCCACAGCTTTAGGATCAGTGCAGGAAGGAGCTGGATTTCCTCTTTGGGCACTGCCACTGCCCTCTCTCCTACCCCATCAGCTTTGGGAAGCAACTTAAAAAATGAAATAAAGCCCAAACATCTGACCTGGCACAACCCTGCAATAGAAATTTATCACCAGGGTACCTTTTATTCACTAGCTCAGAAAGAAATCCCCTGGTAAAATTGCTTTAAATTTTTTATCTTTATTTTCTGTTGAGAGGAGCTGCCCAGCTAGCAGCCTGCCCCAGCACTGCTGCCTTTGCAAGGCACACTCAGCAGTGCCATGCAGCTCCAGGTGCTTTGCTGGGGTCACAGAAGGAGGACATGGGTCTGTTTGAAGATGAGAACCCTTCCCCAGCTCCTCTGGAAGGATTAAACCAGCCCTTCACAGGGGCAGGCTGCAATTATATTTAATATGTGTTAATCATCAGCGAATATTATGCTCTGAGAGGTGAAGGCTACTCTCACACAGAGGAAATTTAGGAAAGTGAAGTGATTTATGAGGAATAACGTTTGCATTAGCAGTTTGATGTTATAACTCAAGCAATCCATCAGATTTCACTTTGGTCCATTTATTTTGTACTTGCCTTGCCCAAGGCCTTGTTTCTCATTGCAGTAAAAGGTCAACTCCCAGCACTGAGCTAAGCAAGAGCAGTGCAGAAGAGAGTTCAAAGACAAGGTAACATACAAACCAGAAGAATCCAGACAAGAGCTGATATTTAAAATGCATTTATTTGAAATAGAAATACATATAAAAATCAATACTTAGCAATGAACCTATCCTGGCTTTTTAAATTATCTGCCTAAAGATTGCACTTGGTGTGTCATTTTGGGGACAGCAGCTGGTTTGAAATCCATGTGTACACATCAGTGTCAGGCTCTGCCAGGTGCCACACATTCTCTGGAAGCCTGAGAGGCTGCAAGAATCCTCTGGGAGCCCAAAAATCCTTCCTGAAGCCTGAGAGGCTGCAGGAATCCTCTGTGTGTCCCAAAATCCTTCCTGAAACTTCAGAGGCTGCAAGAATCCTCTGGGAGCCCAAAAATCCTTCCTGAAGCCTGAGAGGCTGCAGGAATCCTCTGGGAGCCCAAAAATCCTTCCTGAAACTTCAGAGGCTGCAAGAATCCTCTCTGAGCCCAAAAATCCTTCCTGGAGCCTGAGAGGCTGCAAGAATCCTGTGTGTGCCCAAAAATCCATTCTGAAGCCTGAGAGGCTGCAAGAGTCCTCTGGGAGACCAAAAATCCTTCCTGAGACCTGAGAGGCTGCAGGAATCCTCTGGGAGCCCAAAAATCCTTCCTGAAACTTCAGAGGCTGCAAGAATCCTCTCTGAGCCCAAAAATCCTTCCTGGAGCCTGAGAGGCTGCAAGAGTCCTCTGTGTGCCCCAAAATCCTTCCTGAAACTTCAGAGGCTGCAAGAATCCTGTGTGTGCCCAAAAATCCATTCTGAAACCTGAGAGGCTGCAAGAATCCTCTGGGAGCCCAAAAAACCTTCCTGAAGCCTGAGAGGCTGCAAGAATCCTCTGTGAGCCCAAAAATCCTTCCTTAAACCCAAGCTGGGGATTTCAGAGCCTTCCCCACTGTCCTGTAGCCACAATCATGGCAATTTTCTGCACAGGAGCACTGCCTGGAATGAGAGCAGTGGGACTGGGAGAAGCAGAGTTTGTGTGCCTGGAGCATCATGCAGCAATCCCAGTTTCTGCAGTGAAGATGCTGGTCAGGATTATTGTTGCTGCCAGGTGAGACCGAGCCTGGATGGAGGAAAAATTCAAATAAGGCTTAAGAGGAAGAGAATGTGGAGGAGGAGGAGGATGAGCAGAGGATGGAGCAGCTCTGCTGGGAGCAGAGGCTGGCACAGCTGGCATTGTTCCCCTGCCCAGGAGAAGCTTTGGGCTGACTCAGTTGTGGCTGTGTTTTATTTATGTGAGGCCACCAGAACAGCTGTGCCTGGAGTTCGTGGACACGGCCAAACACGAGGGACATTGGCTGTGTCACATTTGCTTGATTTGCAAGAGATTTTGTGCCAAATTAAACCAGAGCCTCAGTGCAGCAGCAAAAGCTCATTTTCACCTGTTGGTGCAGCTGCCATCCAACCAATAAAAATCTTTGCAGAGCAGCAGAGGCAGTTTTTGTTTGCTTTGTGGTTTCTTTTTCCCTTGCAGTGGCTGGATAAGTGTCAGTGGCAGAACAAAGAGGTCAGAAGGAATGAATTTTGTCAGGTCTGGCTTTGCTGGAGCTGCCAGGCTGCTCCTCCTGCTTGCTGTGCCCAGCCCTTGCTGTCCCAGAGTGTCCCCTCAAAGTGGCACATGCCACTTCCTTCATGTCTGCTTGGGCTGGTGTGAAACTGCACAGCCCTGCTCTGGCAGCCTTGAAGGGTTCAAACCAGGCCATATTTAAACACCAAAAATAAAATAAAAAAAACAAAACACCCTAGCTCTGGATTTTATCTCCCTGGAGAATGGCTCTCCTCACTGCCACGGTGGCTTTAGATTTGCTTTTTAAATTCTATATACATCTACTACTTGAACCTGACAGTGTGTGGTGCACATTTAACAACAGAAATCTTTGAATTAAGCTGCAAAATAATGCATATTGACATAGGAGTCCTTTATTTTTTGTTAGCCAATTCTTGATTTCCAGTTCCTGTCTAAATATTATATTTATCTAAATACAGACCCCATAACTTCTTGGCTTTGTTATTTAATCCATTATACACATAAAATCCTCATCTGAGAGAATTTTTAGCTGATCCATGAATGGGGATAAGCTGAGAAAAAGCTGATGTGGAGCTCACAGGAGAACATGGAAAGTGTCTAAAGAAGCATTCATGGCATTTACTGACAAATGAAATAATTAACAATTAAGAAACTCGGTGGATATTTCTGTGCATAAAAGGGTTGGGTTGGATTTCTGTTCCACAGCTCTCTGATTTGCATATTAAGGCATAATTGCTGCTCATGATCAGTTATGTTTTGTTAAATTTGGATGAACAACAGTACTAAAAAACTCCTGATTTCACCCACTTTTGAGAATTTCAAGTTGTTCAAGTTTGGAAATCAGCATCCCACCAAGAGAACCAGACCTGTACAGAGAGGGTTTGAATTGACCAGCTGAACAACCCAGTAAATGAAAACACACAATATTTAGGCTGGGAATTCATTATCTCAATATTTTTCAGGTCAATACCAAACAAAACCAGGAGCCATGCAGTATTTGAGATAAGAAGAGACTTTTATAAGTGGCAGTTATAGAAAACAGTTGGGCTGACCTTGGAAAATACTCCGGGAATGGAGGATATTCTGGAATTTCAAATATTTATAGGAAAAGGCATTAAAGAAGGAAGAAAATGCTGGAATAATCTCCTCTAGGACCAATTCCTGAGAGCTCCTGTGGTGTCAGACCTGCCAGCTGGGTGCATCAATGGAGCTGAACTTGGAGTAAATAGTGGAATATCCATGTTTTTAAGGGTTGAACACACCCTGAGATAAATTGCACCAATGGGATGTGACCTTTTTATGGCCCCTTTGACATTACATTAATAACTGAAAACAAATATTAAAAAAACCCCAATATTTTGAGTACAACTGAACAGCACTGTCCCTCTGCCAGCTGGTGAGAGATCTGCATGAGGAACAGATTTCTCAATCAAATCTGATTTGAGAGCACAGTTCAGACAGATATTAATTTCTTATTCTGCTGATATGGGTGGCAGTTGGAAGAAAACACTTTCACCCTCCCCAAATCTGCTTTCTTTGTGTGTGTATTTCTCATTTCTCCCAACCTAAAGCCACTCATCCCCTAATTGCCTTAAATTATCTCTGAAGGTCTCATTCCTTCATCATTGGAGCCCTTTGGAGGCTTTTACAGAGCATTCTAACCAGGCTGCACAATGCACCCCTATGGGGCTGGGAAAACACATTTTTTCCCCTGCAAACATCAATTTTAACCATGAAGCTCTCAGAACTGAATGCCTATTCCTCCTCTGGAGTGAGATTTATGTTCCCCTCTCACTGAGCGAGCAGGTGTGTTGCAATAAGGTAGAAAAATAACAAAGATTAAAAAAACCCCATAAAGATAAAAAAAAAGAAAAATCACAAAGAAAGGTTTCATAAAATCAAGCCTGCTGTCCTGGAATCAGTGGCTGGCCTTGTCAAAGCCAGAATTTTGAAATGTGAAAGCAATCCTGGTGGGAGCAGTTTGGTAACATAACAATCTATTCCTGGGTGAAAAAAGTAATATATAAAAATATATGTTATATATATTTGTATATTTATATATATAAATATATAAATATATATAAAATATATATAATAATAATATAAAAATTGCACCTGTATAAACTGGTTTTACACCATCAGATAGAAAAATGAAAATTATGTCTCACAAGCAATTGTCCCTGCACGTGCACATCAAGTGTTTGAGTGACCAATCAATACAGAATAAAAACTTGTTAATAGCCAATAAAGTAATTGGCAAGAAAGCCCCTGTGGTGATTTCAGTTTGAAACCAGTTGGAAACACTAATTTTGTGTATTGGTTTTGGTTTTTTAATTTGAGATTTTACTAATTTTGATTTTTTTTGGTTAATGCATTAAAGAGTGTGGTGGGTTTGGTGTTGGTTAATTACTAATGTGCTTAATTCTTGCTGTGAGATAGAATTAGGAGAATGGTAAAATAGGCTTAAAACTTTCAAAGGGTATAAAGAAAACTATTAACGGTAACTAAAAGAAAGGGTAATAAGAATTAGAGCAAATTTTTGAGGTGTGTTAGTTCTTTACTAACCAGAAGAGAAAAAAGTAGTTCCTAAGTTTCTTTCTTCTTTACCATGTGCTTTTCCCAAAAGCATGTTTGGTTTTCAAGTAGCTAGAAGCTTTACCTCACTTCCCTAAATGTCTCTTATTTAAAACCACCACAGCTACTAACAGATTGGAGTCCCACACAAGGTCTGTAAAACTGCATAAAAAGGAGTTATGTGAATAAAGAGTGACCTTTTCCACCACGAAGGAAATGGAGCCTGTCTGATTTATCCCCATCCAGGTGAGGCACAGCAGTGCTGTGTTCAAGAATAACCACTACAGAATGAAATGTTTCTCTGGGCCTGCAGGATGAGCCCACTGGGCACAGCTGAGAACAGAATATATTCATTTTATATGGGCAGAATATTTTCATTTTACATGGACAGAATATCTTCATTTTCTATGGCTGTGGGCAGAACACCCTCTTATGGTGTTCGCAGGGGTGCCAGGATGAGGGAAGAGATGAGAATCTTGACTCCATGTTTCAGAAGGCTGATTTATATTCTTATGATATATAT
Source organism: Ammodramus savannarum pratensis (assembly GCA_020466415.1). NCBI lineage: Eukaryota > Metazoa > Chordata > Aves > Passeriformes > Passerellidae > Ammodramus > Ammodramus savannarum. The sequence goes on along the minus strand of JAHXMQ010003857.1, from coordinate 18,556,491 downwards.
TATATTAAAAGAAAATGATATATTAAAACTATACTAAAAGAATAGAAGAAAAGATTTCATCAGAAGGTTAGCAAGGAAAGAAATGGAGTGATAATAAAATCTTGTGACTGACCAGAGAGTCCAAGCCAGCTGACTGTGATTGGCCAGTAATTAAAAACAACCACATGAGACCAATCCCAGATGCACCTGTTGCATTCCACAGCAGCAGATAACCATTGTCTACATTTTGTTCCTGAGGCCTCCCAGCTTCTCAGGAGGAAAAATCCTAAGGAAAGGATTTTTCAGAAAATATCACAGCGACACACCCCAACTCTGTCCCTGCTTGTTTCCCCCGCTGTTTGCTGTACAGAAATGGAAGTGATGACCCAGCCACAGCTGGGGGTTCTCTGCACAGCATCACCTGCTGGTATTTGTGTTTTCAGTGCTGTGCATCAGTACAGGGTGATATTTACCCTGGTGTGATGTGACAATGCCACCGTGTCACAAGGCACAGACCTGTCCTGGCACCCAGGGTTTGGTGATGGATGGGCCAAGAAAAGCACAGGGATTGTCAAAGCTCTCATGGAGTGGAAATCCAGGGAAGATCTCTGGGCTTAGGGCTTAGTTTTGGGGGATTTTGGGCTGTGAGGCAAAGTGATGTTGGGAGAGGTGAACCCCTGGTACCTTCTGTGGTGGTGCTCACAGGGGTCCCAGGAGGAGGGAAGAGATGAGGATCTTGACTCCATGTTTCAGAAGGCTAATTTATTATTTTATGATATATATTATATTAAAAGAAAATTATATATTAAAATTATGCTAAAAGAATAGAGAAAGGATTTAATCAGAAGGCTTGCAAGGAATAGAAAGGAATGGAATGATAATAAAATCTTGTGACTGACCACAGAGTCCGAGCCAGCTGACTGTGATTGGCCATTAATTAAAAACAACAACCTGAGACCAATCACAGATGCACCTGTTGCATTCCACAGCAGCAGATAATTATTGGTTTTATTTTCCTCTGAGGCCTCTCAGCTTCTCAGGAGAAAAAAAATCCTAAGGAAAGTATTTTTCATAAAATATATCTGTGACAACCTTCAACCCCAAACCAACTCCCAGGTCCCTGTCGATGCATTTACAGAGGAGAAGGTTTGAATTGGGGACCACTGCAGGGACACCCTGTCCTTCACAACCTTTGGAGGCTCTGACTTTAGGATTGGGGAGATTTGGCAATTGTAGGAAGGGTCAGGGGGGTTAGAAATGTGCCATGGCCATGCCAGTGAAAGGCTCAGAGTGTGGGGCAGTGTTTTGTCCTGAATCACATCAGTGACTTTGTCTGATCCTTGTGGGGTCACGGACACCCAGGCTGAAACCACATCCACTGCTCTGCCCTCTCCTGCTATTTTCAGAGAGCCAAAAACCAATATTTCATTCAGCCACTACTGCCTCTCCTTGAAATTCCAGAAGATTTGCAAATCTCACCATTCCCTTAGAAAATTGCACCTTGAATTAGATAAATTTGTCTTTGGGTCTCTGTTTCTGTTGGCTTCATTCTGAAATTAAATATTTGGTTGTTTTGCATCCTTTTTTCTCTTTTTCTTTGTTTTGGCAAAAACCTGCCATGGAGTTTGACTGTTTCACAGATAGTTTGGATGGCAAACATGTATTATCTGAGGGAAATAGCAGCCAAAGTCAATCTCTCTGCTGAACAATTTGAATAAAGGAGGGAAGCAAAGGACTCCATGTGTTTTACTGATGGTAAACTGAGGCTCAAATGCTCCAACTTGTTTCCAGACTGGGGTCTGAAAGAAGAAAAGTGTTCTGCTGAAGGGGTCAGCACTGGTGTGAAGCAAAGCCCAGGAATATTTTGCATTTTGTGGTACTTTTAAAGGAAGCTTGGCACTGTGGTGGTTTCCAGGAAATCCTGAGGGTTGGGAGACAGATTTGGACCTAAAAATTTGGAATAAGTGTTGCTAAAGGAAAGCAGAGCAGTGCAGTTGGTCTTTTTCTAAACAAGCATATCTCTACATATGAAGTTGTAAACTTATTTTTTTTTCCAAGTCTAGTCCTGTGAGGTTCCCCTCGAATAATTGGATTACACAGAAATAGAGGAGCACATAAAGAGGTTAACTTTGAATTTGCTGAATAGCTTAAGTGAATTGTATTTTTTATTACTTCTTTAAGATGCTCATAGTCTGTGTGGGTGGATAACAGGAGAGAGAGAGAGTTCAGGCAGCACTACGGCCTTGCATTAGGAATAAATTGCAGCCTGGAGGAGTTCTGCTTTATGGTCAAATTTTAAAGCCTTTGATAATAAGAGGAGTAAAGAAAATGGATTTGCCACTGCTGCAGAACACACAAAGCTGTGTGTATGTAACCTGGCCTAGATCAGCGTGGCACACGCAGGGTTTGCTGGAGCAGCAGCAGGGAGGGATCTGCTCTGGGACCTTTCTGCTGAGCCCACCCTGAGTGTGCTCTGCTCTCCTTAAGTCTGTGCTGCTCTGGAGAGGGCAGAGATGAGATTTAATGTGCTGTGAAAGGCACTGAGCACGGCAGAGAGGGGAGGCAGCATAGCTAAAAGTTTACGCTCCCGACTTGTCAGTATAATTTTGCCCCTGCAGGATCTTTTTTTATTTTTCCCTTTTTTTTTTTTTTTGGGATGCAGAGCATGTGAGGCAGGAATGTTGCCTGGCAACTGGAGGGGAGCAACCTGTGCAGGGGGAAGGGAAGGGAGAGGGAATAAATTATTGCCCTTATTGCTCCTTTTAGGACTGAGCCAGGAAATCTTTTGCTGGAGCTTGTCTGCATTTCCTTACCCAAACAAGTCACTTCTCTCTCTCTAAGCAGGATGCACCAAGCTGATGAATTGTGGTGATAATCTGGAAATCATAAAAATTTAGGGTTCCCAGAGTGAATAATAATTAAAAAAGTGAATAAAAAAGAGTGAATAAAATTATTCTACTCAGGTATTAGAGGAGATGCACCTGGTTAACAAATCCCATATGAAGGGTCAGGGCTGGGGGTCTGGATTTCATGGAATTCTCTCCAGCACTCTCTCCTGGTTTGTGTCAGGTGCCAAAAGGAGATGACACTTTAGTGTCACCCTGCCAGCCTCTGTGGGCACAGAGAAATTCTGGCTCACCCCTTTGGAATTTTAGGAGGAAAGCCAGGCAAAGTATCTGTTCCAGGCTCTTTATTAGCAGACAACTTCAACTGTAGATTCACAGCTGAGACCATCCAAACCACGTTTGAAGCATAAAATTCCCCTTACTGCAACTTTTATTCTACAAGTGTCAGCAGAAATAGTAGATTTAAGTTGGCCTCCGATTGCACAGAACATCGCTGGTTGCCTGCAAAACTCTGCAGAAACAGCTATAAAATGGATTTTAACCAGCAGTGAGTCCATGAAGCACAGCTGTTTGAAATTCAAGTCTTTTTTGGAATGCAGAAAATTCTGAAATTCAGGTGCTCTCCTGCAAGAGCTGAAGCAGGAGGTGGGAGAGAAGGTGCCCAGAATGTTTATTTGCATGCAGGACACTTGGTGCTGGCAGCCTGGGAGGGAGCACTGAGCAGATTAACAATCAGCTCTGGCTGGGCAGGGAGCAGTGACCCAATGCTGAGCTCAAACCCTTCCCCAGCCCCTGGCACTTCTTCCTCTGCCACTTCTTCTCTGCTTGCTAAGAAATGTCAGAATAAATATTTTCTTTTTTTCTAGTGAGACTGGAATAGTCCTGCAATTGCAAAGATGAGCTGCATGTAATTTTCATGGAATCACAGGATGGTTTGGGTTGGAAAGGACCTCAAATTTCATCCAGTGTCACCCCTGCCATGGCAGGGACATTTTACACCATCCCAGGTGCTCCCAGCCCTGTCCAGCCTGGCCTTGGGCACTGCCAGGGATCCAGGGCCCTGTGCCAGGGCCTGCCCACCCTACAGGGAGAATTCCTTCCCCATATCCCATCTAATCCTAATCTCTGTCAGTCTGAAGTTATTCCCACTTTGGCATTCCATGCCCTTGTCCAAAATCTCTCTGTTGAATGTCTTGTTTCTAGTTCAATTCTCTCTCAACAGTGTCTGTCCTATTCTATAACATTTCTAAATCAACATTTCTCAAAGTTTACACACAAAGACACACAATATAAACCTTCTATCAAATTAAAAAAAAAATTCTACAAATCCATTTCCCACATCTCTCCATCTTCCCTGCAGCCCCTTCAGGTAATGGAAAGCCACAATTCAGTGACCCCAAAGCTTCTCCTGTGCAGGTGAACAATCCCAGCTGTGCCAGCCTTGCCTCCCAGTAGAGCTGCTCCATCCTCTGCCCATCCTGGAGCCTCCTCTGGGCTCTCTCCAGCAGCTCCAGCTCCTTCCATGGCTGGAATTTGTCCTCACATGTGGAAAGCCCTGGGCTGCCTTTTGTGAGAAGCTTGGAAGTGCTTTCAACAGAGAGGCCAGTGCCTGTGTTTGGGTGGATCACCCCAAAAAAAGGGCAAAATCCACACCAAAACATTTCAAATGATATAATTTTGTACAAAACTCCACATCCTGAGAAGATAACTGTTAGAGCTGCCTGCATTTGGTGTTTTGTGTGTGGAGGAGGGAGGGATCTGGAATTCCAGCTCTGTAGACCATGTCCAGGACCTGCAGGGGAAGGAGGATCAGGATGATGTTGTGCTGCACTCTAAATTCAGGTTGTTCTGAGGCAGCCTGAGCTCTGCTTTGGTTCTGGAGGACTGGGCAGGAGAAGGGTGGGAGATGAGGAGCTCCTTCCACTCCAAAGCCTTTCCTTTCCAGGGAGAGCACCGGGGCAGCACCTCAGCAGCAGCCAATGCCCAGACATTGCCCTCTCCTCACACAGCCCTTCCCTACAGACTGATTTTGGCACCAGGGAATTCTCACTGGTGGGAACCATTTGATTTGGGAATTGCCAAGGGGAAAACACAATGGTGTTGAGTTCTTACCTGGAATCTTGGTACAATTTAAGGATTTAGGAGGAGACCAAAGAGACGTTCAGGAAGTACCCAGACTTCAGGTTGGGCCTTTGGGTTCACTGCCTGCCTTGGAGCCCTGAGCTCAGGCAGGGTTGGAGTTTTGGGAAGCAAGGATTTGTGTGCAGAGTGTGATGGCTTGGAGTGATCCCCCAGAGCAGATGCCAGGCAAGGTTCAGAGAATAAAGTGGGGATTTATGAAAGCCTTCAGCAGGCACAGCTTGGGCAGCCACAGCCTCCAGAGGCTGCACCCAAGGTGGGCCATGGGCACGAGTTTGTCACACAATTATCAGTTTGGCCATTCACAGATCAGGGGTTAGTGCTCCAATTCCAGCTGCAGGGAATGCAGTCATTCACCCCCAGTTTGCTCCCCCCAGCTCATTTTTATTTACACTTTTGGGGCCTGAGGCAGTGAGGTGTCCTTGAGCTCCAGGCCCAGAGAGGAATTGTTGTATATCTTATAATCTACACAATTTGTTAGTATGGCAGCACCTGTGTGTAATCAATAATTTTATCTGACCAAAATGTGAAGACAGTTAACTTGCACTCTGTATGGAGTTTAGAGTTACGGTACAGGAATTGAAAAATACAAAAGCCAAAATCCTGACACATCAAACGGAACAAAGGCTGATTGTCCCCAGCTGCCACTCCTGGAGGGCTCTACCCGAGTGCTCCTCTTTGCCATGGGAGAGATTCCTGTTCCAACCCTGTTATCCCAACACAAAACCAGGCAGCAGCACCTGCAGAAGGGCATAGAGCCATTAATTCTGGGCCATCTAAAACCTGGGACTGACGCCCAATTTCATTCACCTCTCATGTTGCAAACCTCACTTGTTAAGTTTTTTTTTTTTTTCTGCCAGATTTACATATAAACAATTCAGGTTTAAACTCAACCCGTGCATTTTCAGAAATAACTCCAGTAAATCACTTTAATCTCCAGTGTGCTCTGTTAAATATAGTTGTTGTTAAAGTGTAAGCTGATATTATTAAGAGATTTAGCTGAGTGATGTCATACTCTGCTTTATCTAAGCTGCCTTCTGCAGATGAAATAATTAAGCACCAAAATTTTTTCTCAGAGGGCATCCTGAATCTGAGACTATCCAGATATATCTCATTTTTCTGCAGGTTTTGGGATTCTTTGTCTGCATTCAAATACTTTAACAGAGCGAGCCTCTCTGGTACTATTTTATTTGGGTTTTTTTTCCATTTCTTTTGACCTTGGTGTGTCCTCAATCTTTGCTGGATTGCTTGGAGGCTTGTCTCAGCCATGAACCTCGTGTGTGTGATGTCAGCTCCATGCCACAAGGCCTGGAAGGTGAAGAACGCTTAGATTTTCCTCTGCAAGGCTTTCTGAAAAATATTCTTCCGCGAATAAAAACAAAAATGTTCTTTTAGTTGAATGTTCTACTCAACAAAAATTTCTGTCGCTGGGTTTTAGGTTTTGCTGAGATGTGAAAGGGGAAATCAGCAGCAAAATGGGAATGGGGGAGAAAAGACTGTAAGGAAATATTTGAAATTACTCTTCAAAGTATTTATGATTTACTTAGCAGAAGAGGTTATAAAACACAAAAAGGCTTGTGATTAAAAATAAAAAAAAAGAAAGATGAAAGGAGATGCAGTAAGAAGCTGCAAGTGTTCTTTGAGATTAAGTTGGCTGATCAAATAATAAGAACTAAAAAGTGGGATTTGCTCCATTCATAAACCTATCCTGGATTAATTAAATCTGCCATTTATTTATTTTAAATACACGTCACATTGCCATGTTGAAGTTTCTAACTAAAACAAAGGGGTTGCCAGGAAAAACAGAACAATTTGGTTTAAAATCAAAGACATGAGCACAAGCTGAAGATCAGAAGGTTTTATAAACTCCACGTGTGACTGCCTGATCCCAGCATCCTGGAATTTATCATCCCCCAGAGCTGGATGGGCAGGATCCATCTTCTCCTGGAGCTCTCTGGGAATATTTTAGCAAATTTCACTTTAATTTAGAAGGTTGTGCTGTTCAGTGTTTGCCCCCATGGTCTCAGTTCTGCTGAACTTCTATGAAACAACCAAATAATTTTCTTTTCATCGTCCAGACAAATTCTGGTGAGGAGGAAACCTGAATTTGTGCTGAACTCTGTGGAGTTGCCCCACCATGAGCAAGCCCACAGATGAGAGTGAGGCAGAATTCTGGTGCTGGGGCTTTGCAGAGCAGCAACCTGAGCAGAAAATAAATGATTTTCCCCACTTTTGCTGCCCTGGATAAACCAGCACAGCTTGCCTGATGTGGGGAAAGGGAAGATTCCTTTCAAACAGCTGCAGGTGCCAGATGAAGCTTTGTGAAGTCAATTCCCATGAATTTTATTTCACTGGCTGCACTTTGTCATGGGCAAATATTTCCAATCATAGGGAAATATTTGTGAAATAAATGAACGTTAAGTATAAAAAGAGTGGGATTTGGACAAAGTCTGAAGAGTCGTGTGGTTCCCTTTCTGTGCCCTTGCATCAGGTCACCAGAAAATGAGAATTTCCACAGGAAATTTCTGCAAGTTACAGGGAATAATAGCACGAGTGAACCAGAGGAGTCTTAGACTTCCCTTGCTTGCTCTGTGTTTTATTAGGAATTTAAATTCTTCAGATTTTCATAGAGTTCATGAACATTTCAAAGCCATCTGTGCCTTGCTGTGTATGAATGTGAATTTCAAGCCAAGATTTATTACAGATAGAGGGAAACTAATGGAATTTATCACTTCAGCAGCTTCAGCAGGGTAGTGAAGCCATTGCCACTACAAAAATACTGCTTAACAGAAAAAATGGTGTTTTCTGTGAGAGGAAATGGTGTTTTCTGTTTCCCTCTCTGCTCTCCACACAGACTGTGACTTTCTTCTCGTGCATCTGAGAAAAGCTGCAGCAAAAATCCGGCGGGAAATGCCTTTAAATCTCCCAGATCCCAAATTCCAGAGGTGCTGCTGGAGCTGATCCCAGGACCTACCTGAGCAGGTTCCTCAACTCCTGCTCTCAGCAATGCAGAAAGGGCTGGGGGAGCTGAGGCAGGACTGAAGAGAAAATATAAAACTAAAATATCTGAATATCCCAGAAAATGTCTGATGGTCAAAGCACAATTCTCTGCTCCCCAAAGAGCTTGGGATGAGTACACCTGCCTAGAGCAAGGAGAAATCAGGAGAAAATGGAAATTCTTCACCTTTTGGACTTGTTTGCAGCTCCAGGACAGAAATGATGGAGGCACACACTCCAAGGAAGCTTTTGTGGGGTTTGGTTTTCATCTCCAGCTGCTTCCCAAGACCTCCAATTTGTCCCAGCTGTAAAGCTCATATGACAGGGTGATTATCTTGATTGGTAGGCAAAACAAGAAGGCTCTGAGACAGACTAATGAAGTCAATTGTGCTGCTGCAAGGGCCAGTTGAACACTTTGTGGGAAATGGATTCACTCAGCTTCTGCAGAAAAAAAAAAAATCTATATTTTCCTAAATTCCTGCCTCCCAGATTAATTCTGAACTTTAATCCTGTTTAGAGCTGTGATACATTTTGAAATAAGAAGTTCCAGGCACCTTTCATTTTTCATTAGGAAGGAATATTCTGGTCCTTTGCTCTCTGCATTTTGAAGAAAGGGATTTTCCAGGCAGTGACGTGTTGGGGTGAGCATGTCTTGGTGTGAGCTGGGGAGGGAGTCCCAAAGAGAGTTCCCCAGGGTCTTAGGGTGCAGTGCAAGGTGTGCTGCGGGTGTGTATTATATATAATTCTATTGCTGTGTATTATATATAATTCTATTGCCACCTGTTAAAAACAGGTGGGGCAGTTATCCTCTGTTCATGGGGCAGTTTTCTTTATCTCTTCCACAAACCCATCCTCCCTTCAGGTGATCTCTTCTGTTCATGGGCCATTAATTATTGATTGTCTTCTGTTCATGGCCAGTGAGTGTCCCTGCAGGGCTGATAAAACTCCATCATCCCATGGGGAGAAGCTCCGCCCAGGGGAGGAGCCAAGCATTCCTACCTGGATACAATCTGAGGTTTGGGACACCAGGGCAGCCTTTTCCAACTGTATTCCCAGAGGGAGCCCAGGCCCATCTGCAGCAGCCCTGGAGCTGCAGAGGAAAACTCCCCCCTTGTGCAGGATCCCTGCTGCAGCAGAGCCACAGCTGGGACTGCAGGAGGGCTGAGCCCCCATGGGATGGGGCTGGGACACCTCCCTGACACACAGGGGACAGGGACTGCTCTCACTCTGGCTGTGGGTTTTGGGTTTTTATAATGTGCTATTACATTTGAATTTTTAGTTTTCCCAGTAAAGAACTGTTATTCCTATTCCCATATCTCTGCCTGAGAGCCCCTTAATTTCAAAATTATAATGACTCAGAGGGAGGGGATTTACATTTTCCGTTTCAGGGGAGGCTCCTGACTTCCTTAGCAGACACCTGTCTGTTCAAACCAAGACACCCAGGGAGTTCAGCCCCTCTGGAGTGCTGGCCTTGGTCTGGACATTGATGGACCTGCAACTGGACATTGATGGACCTGCAACTGGACATTGATGGACCTGCAACTGGACATTGATGGAGCTGCTGCTCCATCTGTAAATCCTGTTTATGGGTAAATGAGATCCATACCTTGAATATCCAGCCCAGAGTGAGCTGTTGGTACCACTGAAACCCCAATGATCTCATTCAAGGGTCATCAGCAGCGTGGATGGAGGTGATGATTTCTTCTGTTTTATTCTAGGATTAATCTGTGGTCATTTTTCATATTTGCTAACATGCTTTTACATTTTTATTTTCCTTCTTCCCTGATCCACAGCTCCATAATTCATCTGAATTTACTATACCTGGTACCTTTCACGTATTTTAAATAACTTTTTTCTTGTTTGTTTTGTTTTGTCCTTCTCTAGGTCTGCATTTCTCACTATTGATGAGCTCTTTATTGCCTTTTAGGTCTCTTGTGCCCCAGATTTTACCATCCCACATGCATTCCTCTCCTCTTGTGGCTCCAGCTCTCACTGCTGCACCAGGCCTGTGTTTCTCTGCATTTTATCTTTGCACTGCAGTAATTAAAAAACTCTTTTCACATAGAATTACTGCTGTGGCTATAAAACTATGTTTGTAGCACAGCAAGATAACAAAAACCAAACCAGATTATCCGTAGATATCTGGTCATTCAGAGAAATTGCTGTCGCAGCTGAACCAAGTGGAACAAAGCTGTGGGCAGGTCAGGAGAAGTTCAGACTGAGCAGCCCCGAGGTTTTGCAAACCCTGCATGAAACTGATGGCTTGTTACTAACACAGAAAATGCCAAAAAAATCCAATTCCTAAGGCCTCTTCTGCTGGTGAATATGTTCATGTTTTACACAGAAAAACTTCCAGTGTGTTTTCCCAATTTCCTCTTGAATCAGCGTTTTTTGGACATACAGATTTGCCTGCACACATTCCTGATTTGTACAGATGTTTTTAGAGGTGTTACCATTTGGCCAACATCCATCAGGGTAGGTTTTCTCACAAGGAATTCCAAACTCCTAAAAAAGCCCAAACTGAGATCATTAGAGGCAAAACCTGTGAAAAATCTGCACAAGGGAAGAAAAATTTGCATGTGGGAAGGTGGATGGAGAAAACATCCAAATGAATCTTTAATTATTCACAAATCAACCCAAAGAACCCCAAACCACATTGCCTGGTCTCAAGGAAAAGATTGTTTATAGGAATAAGAATATATTTTTATATATATATACACATATATGTATTTATAGGAATTTGTACATATATATAGAAATTATATATTTTATATATATATATATAT
>JAHXMQ010003857.1:18511271-18530040 GCA_020466415.1 Ammodramus savannarum pratensis | reverse complement strand
AGCTCCTGAGAGTGGCTGCTCAGCCAACACCACTTTGAGTTTATGTGAGCAACATCTCCAGGCAAACTGCAGCTGACACTGGGTGTGGAGTTTGGAGTTTACACTAAAGAACAGCAGGAGTATAAATAGATGGAAAATAGAAAAGCTAAATATATAAAAGCAAAACAACACTAATACAAAAGAAATTATATTAATATAAATGATAAATACAAATAAAAATATCAAAGCTAAAATCTAAAGGGTGTTCTATGCTTTAACCGCCCAAACCTTGGCGAGTGCCAATCCCTGACAATCCAGGGGCTGGCAGAGATTCCTGGCTGGAGTGGGGAAGAATTCTGGAGCTGGGTAGAGGCAGCCCCAGGCAGTACCTGAAGGATGCATGACTTTGAGTTGATGTGAGCCACATCTCCAGGCAAGCTGCAGCTGACACTGGGTGTGCAGTTTGGAAGCTAAAATCTAAAGTGCGCTCTACGCTTTAACCGCCCAAACTTTGGCGAGCGCCAATCCCTGACAATCCAGGGGCTGGCAGAGATTCCTGGCTGGGCTGGGGAAGGAGAATGGTGGAGCTGGGCAGGGGCAGCCCCAGGGAGCAGTACCTGAGTGATGTTGGACAGCCCTATCACGTAGGACACGATGCACACCACAGCGATGAAGAGCTCGCGGCGGTTGCGCAGCAGCTTGGGGAACTCGTCCACCAGGGCAGTGATGAACCCTTCCACGGTGCAGAACTGCAGGGAAAGGGACACAAAACACACTGCAGAGCCCAGCTGGACACAAAAAACACTGCAGAGCCCGGCGTGGAGTTTTGGGGAGCAGTTTGTGATTGGACCCTTGGCTGGCCTGAGGCTGCAGCCGTCCAGCGAGAAGGGAAAATTTGCTCGACTGCAGCGGAAGCTCTGCTCCTGAACATCCTTGGTTCTGTCTAAAGAGATCTGTGCAAAAAGATTTCCAGCTCGAGGAACACTCAAAATTCTCAGCTATGAACTGTTGCTTTCGCTCTGTGAACAGGAACTGCTCTTTTTTTGTAATAAAGTTGATAAACCTTAAGTTGAGGGCTTTCATCCCTCTATCCCACAAAATAAACTTGTTTATTTTGTAAATCACATAAAAAAGTTCTTTTTTTTTATGTGATACAAGACAGCCAACACACAGAGAATGTCTAACCAGATTGGTGCTTCACACAGAAGGTTAAACATTCTCATATGATTCTCATATGTAATAAATCAAATATTCTCTGTGTTCCCAGAAAACATTTTTTGTTGAGGCTGTGTCCTCCAAATGGCCACACTCCAGAGTCCCTCTGTGTGTATATATTCAGATAAATGTTATCACTATGGTGGCTGAAATATGATCTGTGCAAGAAGATTTCCAGCTCGAGGAACACTCAAAATCCCAAGCTATGAACTGTTGCTTTCACTCTGTGAACAGAAACTGCTCTTTTTTTGTAATAAAGATGATAAACATACAGTTGAGGGCTTTGGTGCCTCAATCCTACAAAATAAACTTCTTTTTTATGTGATTTACAAAAGAAACTTCTTTTTTATGTGATACAAGCAACACACAGAGAATGTCTAATCAGATTGGTGCTTCACACAGAAGGTTAAAGATTCTCATATGATTCTTATATGTAATAAATCAGATATTTTCTGTTTCCCCAGAAAATATTTGTTGTTGAGGCTGTGTCCTCCAAATGGCCACACTCCAGAGTCCCTCTGTGTGTATATATTCAGATAAATGTTATCATTATGGTGGCTGAAATATGAAAAGCAGAAGATGAGTAAAGTTTTATTAATTTTCAGCAGAGCAAGTAGAATTCAACCAATGGTTACAGCTCCTGTAAATTAGAGTGGATGAAATGTTTCAGTGACAGACAGAAAATGCAGAGAGCATGACAGCCTGTAGATACATATTCCTTTTAATAATATTAGACCACCTTCCTCAGCTGTTAGTTGCCTAGAGACAAATGCTTTCAAGAATATTTCTGACCCAATTTTTCACAGCAGTTTCCCCCCCAGATTGAGCAGTGGGTTTTAATGTCAAGCCTGAAGCTCACTGGAAAACAAAGAAATAAAAAGTGTAAATTTGCAACTTCCTTTCATCTCCTAGGATTAAATACCCTCCTTGGTCTGTTTGTGTTCACAGGCTGAAGGCAGCTTGGATTTGTAGAAAATGATGGATTTTCACTCCTGAGAGACTGGTCCAGTGCTAAGGCAGTAAATCCACATTCCTTTACATGCTGGGAGGGCTGTGCTGGGGATTGGGAGCTGCTGCTTTGCCAACTGCAGCTGATTGCAAATAAATTAACACATCTGCCCAGGACTGGGCTCCTAAAAATGATCCAAGAGTTCAGCAGCCAGGGGGACTTCCCTGACCAAATCCTCCAAATATTCCTTGTGAAATAAGGCAGGGTGAAATAAGGCAGGGTGAAATAAGGCAGGGTGAAATAAGGCAGGGTGCTCTCCTGAGCGCTGCCACTGGAGCGGTTCTCTGTATTAAAATTAGCACTGATTAACAAAAGGTTTTGTTGGATATAGTTATTTCTAAAGAGTTTTCTCTCACGCTCTGTGCTTTTTTATTTGTGTCACAGTCACCATTTCTAATGATTCCATGTGTTAATTATTTAATAGTTTGATCTAGACAGAGAATATCTTGGATTTGCAAAGCTCAGGGTTGAGCCTCCTCCTGCATTTCCAGTTGTCAGATCCCACCCAGAGCTTTGGTACAGCCTGAACCAATAAATTGGTGATCCTTTCCCTTGGGAAGTGATTTCAGAGCACATCAAAACCCAGAATACCCTCAGTAACCATCCCACTGCCCACTGAATTAACCTCAGATCTTGAAATGAAATGTGTGTTGTGTGTTTTTGCTCCAGTGGTGAGTTCTGGAGCCACCCTTCAGAAATACCTGTGGCATCCAAATCTTGTAAAACATACCCCAGTGTCTCCTACACAGCTGAACACTGCACAGGTATTCTTAACATTGTGATTTAACAGGGGATATTTCAAAAGTAATCTCCTTTTTGCCTGCAGAATAAATTTTCTGCCCATTTTTCATGTGCTTCCAACAGTTCATGAAAGAGCAGAGGTGTTCAAGCATCTGCTTTTTACTCAGTCTTTCCTGAGTGCCTCCTATTCTTTATTTGATTATTCCAGGGACCATCCTGCCCCACTTCCAGCTGGCACTCTGAGTTTAGAGTCATACACTAAAGAACTGCAGGATTACAAATATATGAAAAATACAACAGCTATAAGAATATATAAAAAATCCTAATATAAAACAAATAATCCTAATTTATTAAATAAATTCTGAGTTATAAAATAAAGAATCCTAAATTATAAAGTAAAGAATCCTAAATTATTAATTAAATAATCTTTATATACACTGAAGAGCTGCAGGATTACAAATATATGAAAAATACAAAAGCTAAATATATGAAAAAATCATAATATAAAGCAATCCTAATATAGAAAAGAAATAATCCTAATTTATTAAATAAATCCTAAATTATAAAATAAATAATCTTCATATACACTGAAGAACTGCAGGATTACAAATGTATGAAAAATACAAAAGCTAAATATATAAAAAATCCTACTATAAAATAATCCTGATATAAAATAAATAACCCTAAATTATTAAATAAATCCTAAATTATAAAAGAATGAACTTGAAATTATAAAATAAATAATCCTAAATTATTAAATAAATCCTTAATTATAAAATAAAGATTCTTAAATTATTAAATAAATCCTATTTTATAAAAGAAATAGTCCTAATAGAAATAAATAAAATACAAATAAAACATCAAACCCGGTTCCACCCAGCGGCAGAAAATCTGTATTTTTGTTGGTCCCCAGCCCAGTTTTACCTGACTGTCAATGCCCAGCATGAGCAGCATGGAGAAGAAGAGGATTGCCCACAGAGGGGAGATGGGCAGCTGTGTCACTGCCTCGGGGTACGCCAGAAATGCCAGTCCAGGGCCTGGGGAGAGACAGGAGACACAACATCATCATCATCATCATCATCATCATCATCAGGGGCTGGGGTGGGATCCTCTGTCCTGCTGCAGCCCCTGAGCAGGGATTGCAGTGCTCACTGCTCCCTGACCAACAGGGCACTGCCAGCACCTGGCTTTGAAAGTGAACCAGCCAAAACAAAACAAAAAAATAAAATAAATACACCCCAAAGCCACCCAGAAGAATACTGGATGGGTTCAGCAGCTGCTCCTGCTTTGCACCACTCAGAAAAGAAACAGAGCTCAGCAGTGGAGAAAACACTTCCCAGCATTTCCATCTGCTATTCCATTCCACTCCCTCCTTCTAAATGCACGTTTGAATAAACTCTGCCATTGTGGACAACCAAACTTTTTAGTTCTTCTTCTTGCTAACTGCAGATGGGGGGTAGAGTGTTAAACCCCTATTAAAAGCCCCTATTTTAAAACCCCATTTAAAAGGGTTTATTTTGTTCTCATGGCAAAACTGGAGGTCAGGGTCAGAGGGAAAACCAGCAAATTTAATAAACAAATGTATTGATACAAAGAATATATTATTAATATAATAAGTTATAATAAATATATATATTCATTATTTATATATATATTTATATACTTGTTATTAATTAATTATTTATTAATATTATATTTAATATATTTACTATATAATAAGTATATATTAATTATATAATATCTATTTATATTTACCTATTACTCAATATTATATTTAATAAATTTATTATATAATAAATATATGTACATACAATAAATATAATAAACTATACATTTATAAAAACACAGAAATAAAACTAATGTGCTTCACCTAAGGAGTGCCTCTGATTTTTCAGTTTCCATTGAAAGCCTGTCAGTGACAAGTGCTTGGTCCCAGCCCCCAAACCAGTGGAGCAAGGGTGGCACCAACACCTGGATTGTCAAAGTCTAATGAGGATTTCAAAGCAATTAATTGCTAACAAGAGCAGATATAACTGGAAAGCAGTTCAGAAATCATTCCAAACAGCAGTGCTAAAAGCAAAATAAACTACAGATAAATATGTTAATTTTACTCTGTTTGACATTCCATAGAAATTAAGCTATGCCTTTTAATAATATAATTTGTTTTATAAGGCTGTATAAAAGATGGCAAAACAACCTCTCATGGTGGTAAAATCTGGCACCAGCCTCTGAGCTTACTAGGAGAAATAGAAGCCTTAATTAAAGGGTCAAATTTTTAAATATCCTTTGCAATTAGTGGCCATGGGCATCTTTCAGAGATCTGTTATCAAATGTACTTAATATGATGTAAAAATATTGTGCTGTTTGCAGGTGTAGCCTTTATATAATTCCTTCTGTATCAAAGAAATAAATCCAAAAAGCTTATTTCACACACCACTGCCTTTCCAGAGCAGCTTTTAATAACAGCGCCTGCCATCATCACTTTGCACCTAATCTCTTTGTATGTGTAATTTATTGAAGATTATTTTCAGCCCTTAAATTCCCTCCTTTTCTCACCAAGGAGAACATTCCAGCGGGTTGTGTTTGCTAATACAGTCATCCAGATTTTGTCCACCAGCGAGCTGCAGCCAAGCTTTGAGTTATGAGATCCCTCCCTGTGGCCAGAACTGCTAAGTGCGTGTCTGGTGCACCAGCTGGGGCAGGGCAGCCATCTGCTCTGCTGCTTTGAGCTTTTTCAGCTGGAAGACACACAAGGAAGAACAGAACCCTCCCGTGGACAGCTCCACGGCTCCCTGCCCGAAATAAAATGTCTGTCATGATACAGAGCCACAGGAAACAAGTGTAGGTGTGAACAGGGAAATGGAGAAATGGATCTGCCTCCAAGGGTTTAACCTCAAGAAATGGGAAAAGGAACTAAAACCCAGCTGGATTGGGAAATATTAGTTTAAAAACCACCCCATAATGACCAGAATTCCTCCTTCCTGCTCTGCCTGGAGTGGGTTGGGACAACACTTTTCCTTCTGGGAGACTGAGGGGACAGGGAGCTGAGGAGCTGTGGGCAGGGAATTTGAGCAGCTGCGGGAACAACCTACAAGTAAAAAAACAACCCAAACAACAAAACCCTGATGCACAGCTTAGAGGAAAAGACTTTGGGTACCTGATGCTGCAACATCTGCAATTGGCCTCTTTGTGACATTGGCCATGAATCCCACAATGGAGAAGATGACAAAGCCAGCAAACATGCTCGTGCATGAGTTTATGCAGCACACTATGATGGAGTCCCTGAAACAAAGGGAAGGGGCTTTAAGCAGCAGGGAAAGCAAATGTTCATCCTTTTTGGGTTGTTTTATTTATTTATTTTTATTTATTCCTGTGGAAAGATCTCAATGATTTAGGATTTCACAGTTTAGGATTTCCCAGTTTGGGCTCCATCCCATGCTGTGGAAGTCTCTGCCTTGGTGTAAAGGCAGTCACACATCTCACCCCCAGCCAGACAGAACAGTTAATGTCCAACACTAAACTTTATTTCAATTATCTGTGCACAGAGACAGAAGCCAGCTCCAGCTGAGACAGGCAAGTGGCACTGCAATATGTGCAGTCATCTGCTTACCTGTAAACATTATTGTGGAAAGGGTTGTAACTTCCAAGGGCAATCAGTGAACCAAGGCCCAAACCGTAGGAGAAGAAAATCTGTGTGGCAGCATCCAGCCAAACCTGATGGCAGGAAACAATTTTTTAAAAAATCTGTTTCTGCACTTGAGGAGCAGCTCATATGGCTGAAAGGGGAGCAGTGAGGAGTGAAACTTTGGTTTACCAGCACAGAATATTTACCTCAGAGTCTGAAAGCTTGCTGAAGTTGGGAGTTATATAGAATAAAATGCCTTCCTTTGCTCCAGGCAGTGTTACACCACGGAAGAACAAGATAAGCAGCATAACATAGGGATAAGTAGCAGAGAAATACACCACCTGATGTGAAGAAACAAGACAGTGTTAAGTGTGCAAGGAAGAATGATCAAAAGTGTTTGCTCCCTGAAACTACTCTAGCAGCAACTGAGGATGGCTTTTAAAATTGAGGCATTTTTTAATGAAAAGGCTTGGGAAGTGCCTACAGCAAAATCTCCTAAACTCTAGCTCTAAAGGCAGGTGGTTGCTGCCTGCTTTTCTGAAAAGAGAACAGTGTGGACTAGGATGTTTTCACACTTTTTTTTTGGTATTTAACACAAGGAAGTCCCAAAAGCACAAGGATCATGGCACCAGGATCCTGCTCATAACACATCTGGCAGTTCATTTTTCCCCACTCTCTCCTCCTCTATATTACAGGCTCCTACTTTCTTGTCTTTCCAGAGGTCCTGTCAGAAACCCTTTCTGAACTCAGACTCAGCCCTCTTTCTGCCCTCTTTTTCCCCTCTTTTTGGCCTCTTTGTGCTTTGGAGACAGGAGAAAGAAAATTATTTGCTCTGAGCTCAGCTCAGCCCTGTCCAACACACAGTTCAAGGTGGGTCACAGTTATAACCTCTTGTCAAAAACCACCAATCGGTTCCCTCAGTGTGAAGAAATCCCAGCCCTCTGCACCAGACCTGAGGTCTTCTAACCCAACACCAAGCCCCATTGCTGTGGCTTTTCATTTCCCTGGGATTTTTTCCAACAGGGAAAGGCATCAACCATCAGCAGATGTTACTGCCCTTTCATTCAGAAAGGTCTCTCAAGAATATAATTTCCTTTAATTGATGTGTAAATCCTAATTTCCACTCACAGCCAGGCAGACCCCAAGAAGCACAGGGTGAAATCCTGTGAGAGGACCTCAAATGTTTCTCACTCACATGAGGGAAGGTGGGAGCAGCTCTTCCCAACACTTCCTTACATATCCAGGTCCAGCAAGAATTTTGCATTTATTGTAGAGTTCTTCTGGATATTCCAACTGGTTTAGATAGCAATAGAGTGAGGATGAAGCGGTTTGGTACCAGCAAGAATTTTGCATTTATTGTAGAGTTCTTCTGAATATTCCAGCTGATTTGGATAGCAGTAGAGTGAGGATGAAATGGTTTGGTTCCAGCAAGAATTTTGCATTTATTTTACATTTATTGCAAAATTCTTGCTGGAACCAAACCACTTCATTTTGTTCCAGTTCTTGCTGGAACCAAACCACTTCATCCCCACTCTGGTGCTATCCAAACCAGCTGGAATATTAATCTCAGGAATGAGCAGGAATATTTTTGGGTGATTTTATACCTGGCCAAGCCAAGAGGTATAAGTGAAGCATCTAAGGCTGTGGTCTGACCTAGCTAGAGAGGAGCCAGCTCTTCCTAAAACATGGGGCTGTACCAATCCAAGAAAACACAAATTAAATCCTTCACAGAGCTCTGACAGCCAAACTGCCCCTGGCGCCTCTTACCTCAAGAATTTTCAGAATATTTGAGCAAAAATGGGCATTTTTAATTGAAAGGTATTTGCAGTACTTTTTAATCTTACCTTTCCAGTCCAGCCTACCCCCTTCCAGATACAAAAATACACCAGGATCCAGGCGATTGCCAGGGTGATTGCCAGGGGCCATCGGATTTGCCCGGGCTTTTCCAAGCCGTCAGTCATTTGGTGCATGTTGCGTCTGCAAGGAGCCAACACAACATTTGGCAAAGGATTCAGGAGGTGAGACAGTAAGGACAGCAAGGTGATCCTTGGGCATGCACGGGGAGGAGGGAGGGAAATGCTGAGCTTACTCCCAGAACTCCACCACGGCACTTGTCATGTTGGTGGTGTTCGCTAGGGTGTAGTTGGAGAAGCAGCGGTCGGTGTTCCAGGGGTTCTCACAGTGTTTCCAAGGAAGGGTCTGCAGAAGGGAGAGCACCAAAAACCTGGAGTCAGACACTTCTTAAGCAAGGATTACCTCAGGTGTCTCTTTCTTTGCTAGAACTGACAGCTGAGTGCAGAACTAAAGCACCTGGAGCTCTGCAGACATTGATCTCCCCGAGGTGAAAGTTATTTCAATTCTCATCAGTTGTGGGAGGCAGGTGTGGAATATTCCCTCTTTTCCTTAATATAGCAGCCCAAATGCTCTGGATTCAATACACTCACCATGAGAGTATGGTGAAACAGCACAAAGGACCTCCTGGAGGTCCTGCTACTTCTTGTTGCACAAGAGATAACAAAATTGGGATGGTTATTGATCAGAGAGTTTCATTTTCCCCTCAGGTCAGAGGATAATTGGAGAAAGATTAAATATCTATCTGTTATGTGCATGTTCTGCATGTGCCCATCCCATCTTTCAGAAGCTGTGAGGAGCAGAACGTGTTTGCCATGGTATCCATTAGAATGAGCCTCATTTAAATACAATTTATAATCTTTTTGATGGCAATTGTTGGGAAATCCTCTCACAGAACTGCATGCTTTATACACAAGGAGAAGAGTCTTCAAGGGAATTAGAAGTCAATATTCATTTAACATGGGCAACAAGAAACACTTCCAGACTCTGCCTGACCTTTCACATCAATACCAATTCTGAGGACAACAAAGCAGAAATGGTCATGTCACTCCCAGACAGTAATTAATGCAAATTTGGTCAAGGCAAAATCCTTTAAAGCCAAGAACAAGCAAGCATGAGCAAAATTTATAGACGAGACAATTGAACAATGATGCATTAATTATATACAACTTATGTAAGAATGCTTCCTCAGATGGCCAAACCCCACAGATCAGACAGGACTTACTCAGCTGATGAATCACCCTTGAGGGGGAAAAAAAGGCAGCTAAAAATAAAGTAAACAGGAAAGAAAACAAAGCAAAAATAACAACAATGAATGGAAGTTCAGAGCTAATCAAATCACAGACCTTCCATTCCATGGGGGTTTCTTTAATGAACCCCTCCATCATGAAGCCACAGTGCAATGATACCATTTCCCAAAGAACTCATGTTTGTGTGGCTGCTACCGAAGAAACAGAATAATTAGTTGTACGCTAGAATTTTTCTTGGGGGAGTGACTGACCTGTAAGTTCATTTTTCTGCTCTAAATTTCTTGTGGAGAAAAATAAAATTAATAGGAATTTTTGCAAAATAAGTTTTTTTTTCAGTAAGAATGGATTATCCTACAGATTTCTGTGCCTGCTGTGTTAACCTCACACATCTACACTGAGGCAGATTAGTGGTGTATCCATATTTTACTTGGCTTTATATCCAATAAACAATTCTCCATCCCCTCTGACACACACTTACAGTGGTAAAGGAGTTATACAGGTAGTATATGGCCCAGGAAATAATCACAATGTAGTAAATATTTAGCCAAAAGGACAGGACTGCAGCAGCCAGCCCCACACCTGTAAGGAAAACAAAGAGAAATAAAACCAAGGGAACTTCCAAGTGGAGGGCAAACACATCACATGGGGCAGGCACCATGGGAAATGCAGGAGTGAGAATTTCAGCAGTGCCACTACACAGAGGTGATTATTTGGGTGATGGCTCAGCCATCCATGAGCTCACTGCCAGCCTTCAGCGGTGCAGTCCCACCTGCTGAGAGCTCCTGGCACGTTTTACTCTCAGGAAAAGGAGCTAATCCAGCTCATTCTCTGGCAGAGCAGCTCCACAGCAGCTGGTGGCAGAGGCACACACAGTGAGAATGTGTTCCGAGGCACTCAGGGCATGATCACAGCGCCTGCTGGCAGCCAGACCAAAAGACACGCCAGGGTTCCACCATGAGGGTGTCTTCTGCTCCACATGGACACCCCAGGGGTGTTCTGAACTATTCCATGACCCTGAGCTGGAGGAAGTGCTCACAAAAATCAGGATAATGCAAAGCAAGGCCGTACCAACAGCAGCAACTCGAGCAAAACCACTTCTCTGTGAGAGACAATTCCATCTCCCTGCGTTTTCCCAGTGCTAAATCTCCCAGAGCAAATTCAATCTCAACAAACTCGAGCTCCCCCTGTGCTAATTGTCAGTCCTACTGGGTGAGGTAATTTGTAACACCACGTGCAGCTCTGCTGGGCCAGGACTCAGCTCAGGAGCTCGGCAGTGTCAAAGGATTTGGGATTAGCAGGGTGAAAATCATCATTTGGGAGGTCTGTGGGTCTGTGCAGAATCGAGACTAAAACCCTGGCAATCAAACCTCAAACTCAAAGCCTGGAGTGAGCTTTTCTTTAGGAATTCAGCATGAAATTGCCAAGTGTCTGGCTTTTGAATTTCAGTTTAAAAAACAATTGATGCCAATCTCTGTGAGCTCAGAAAAATTTACCGAAGTTTACCAAATCGCTGTGAACACATCCAAACCTGCTCAGACAACTACTGCTGGATATGCTATTTTTAACAGTCTTCATGCATTTCTACAGAAGACCCAAAGAGTTTTTGAAGTTCAAAAATAAGTTTGTTACAATTCTAATGCCTAAATCTTGCTGTTTTTAATGGAGAATAACAAATATAGCTCAGCACGTTTCAAAATCATCAGTTACACCTCAGAAAATCAGTGTGTCTTCTCTAGAAAAAAATCATGGTTTAAATATAAATGAAAGGCACCAAGAAACATCATCCTTGCCCTGGCACTTTGGGAAACTTCTGCAATTTGGAAATAAATGAGAAAGAATTGGAAATCATACTGCACCTTTGAACATTGGAGCAAGCTTCCACACTCCAAGGCCTCCTATAGATGTATACTGACCAAGGGAGCACTCCAAAAGGAACAGTGGCACTCCAGCAAAAATTAAAGTAAGGAAATAGGGAATCAGGAATGCACCTAAAAAGAAATTTTTAACAAGCCTGTTACAGTGGGGAAAAACACAAGTGAAGTTCCAGTTTCCATCCCTGTTATGTATGAAAAGAAACCCGCAGGGTTTTTTTCCTCTCAGATGTAACTTTTCAAACATGTTAGTGGAATTCACATGTGCACTTCTGAACCAGCACCTCCAGAGGTGAAAATAAAGGAAAAACCAGAACTCCCCATCGTTTAAATGTTTTCTGTTGAAGTAAAAAGCTGAAATCCAGAAGCCTGTGGGCTTTGCTGCCTTTACCTCTCATGGAGAGCTCAAAGGCTTTAACCAGCCCTGGCTGCTTTCCAGCCTTTTATGGAGAGCTCAGAGTCAGCCACAAACCCCATGAAATCCTCTCAAAACTCAGCCCAAAAGAGAGTGATCTGCAGGGTGGGATGGAGGGCAACCTGCTTTAGTTCTGCTCTGATACTTTATGGTCTTTTAAGTGCCACTGACAGCTCGGAGTTAGGATAAACTTCAGGGCAGAGCTCAAAGCAGAGCTCCACACTCCAAAATGGCTCTGAACCTCCTGGAAAAGTGGAAAGCAATAAAATAAAAAAAACCAAAACAAAACAAAAAAGCCCCAAGCCAAAACAACAATAAAATTCCCAAAACAAAACAAAAAGCAAACAACAAAAACAACAACAAAACAACAAAAAACCCTAGCTCCAAAACACCACAGCAAACAACCAAAAAACCAAAAAACCAAAAAACCAAAAACCAAAAACCAAACCAAAACTCAAAACAAAAAAATCAAAAAACTAAACCAAAGCAACAACAAAACCTCCAAAACCTCAAAAAACCAAAATCCTCCAAAAAACCCCCCAAACCCCTCACAGCAAAAAAACAAACAAAAAAATTAAAAAACCAAACCAACAACAACAAAACCCAAAAAATACAAAACAATGTAAAACCAAAAAAGACCCCACAACAAACAATCAAATAAAAAAAACAAAACCCCAAACCAAAACAACAACAAAACCTGAAAGACCAAACAAAACAACAAACTCAAAAAACCCACCGAAAACACCCCAGCAAACAAACAAAAAGCCAAAACACCCAACCTCAACTTCACCCAATAAACCAAAGCAGCCAACCAAAAAAAAAAAAACCCCAAAAATTCTCAAAAAATCCTACAACCCCCCCAAAAAAACAACAAAAAATCACCAACCACAACCAACTAAATGTACAAAAAATCTCTCCAAACCAGGTTTTGATTTGCTGGTGTTTTGCTGGTGACTCCCACCCCACAAACCTGCCCAACGTACCTCCACCATTCTTGCCGCACAGGTAGGGAAATCTCCACACATTCCCTAAGCCAATGGCATAACCTACACAGGACATAAGAAAGTCAAATTTCCCTTTCCAAGTGTCTCGGTCTGGAAGGTCCGTCTTCTTCTTCTGCACTTTTACTACCAATGTCTTGGGCTTGTCGTTGGTGATGGAGGCGTCGACCTCGGTGGAGATCTGTCCGTCCGCCACTTTGGTGCCGTTGGTGGCCATGTCTCTGGGCTTGGCAGGCGAGGCTCTGGCGGCGGCGGGGCGGGAGATGTCAGCACCAGTCCACGTGGACAGCAGCTTTGCGGCTCGTGGCGATCCACCTGATGCACCGGGGAGCGACGGCGAGCGCAGGGCCGGCCCGCGGAGCCGCCGCGCGGAGCCTCAGCGCGCCCCGGAGCCACCTGCGCGACACCACGGGCACACTCAGACACACGGGCACAGGATCGTGCCAGGGCTGGCTCTGCTCTAGGGATGGGGCTGGAGCCAGCAATCCCTACCGAACAAGCCCTAGGATCCACTGGTTGGAACTTTTCCCCATGGATCCCCCATGAGTTTACAGAAGAAAGAATTTACAATCTACGGAAAAAAGAATTAAAAAAAAAAAAACCCAAGGAATAGCAGTTGCCACCTTTAATAGTGGGTTAATGCTGAATTTAGAACATTCACTGTGATGTTAACAAAACAATCTCCAAGACCCATTTATTGTATTTTTTTCTATGGATCACCTATGAGTCTACAGAAGAAAGAATTTAAAAGAAAACTAAACCAAGGAATAGCAGTTGCCACCGTTAATAGTGGGTTAATACTGAACTTAGAACATTCATGGCTAATCCAAAACAATCTCCAAGACACATTTATTATATTCTTTCCTATGGGTCACGCATGAGTCTACAGAAGAAAGAATTTAAAAGAAAACTAAACCAAGTAATAGCAGTTGCCACCTTTTATAGTGGGTTAATACTTTGGAATAAGTAATCCAAAACAATCTCCAGGACCCATTTGTATATTCTTTCCTATGGATTGCCTATGAGTTTACAGAAAAAAGAATTAAAGAAAAAAACAAACCCAAGGAATAGCAGTTACCACCTTTAATAGTGGGTTAATACTGAATTTGGAATAATCACGACTAATCCAAAACAATCTCCAAGACCCATTTATTATATTCTTTCCTATGGATTGCCTATGAGTCTACAGAAAAAAGAATTTAACGAAAAACCAAAACAAGGAATAGCAGTCGCCACCTTTAATAGTGGGAATATTGACTTTAGAACATTCACGACTGATCCAAAACAATCTCCAATATTTATTATATATTATATTCTTTCCTATAGATCTCCTATGATTCTACAGAGCAAAGATTTTTTTTTTAATCAAGAAATAGCAGTTGCCACCTTTAATAGTAGGTTACCTGTAAATTTTAAAAGTTCACTGTTAATCCAAACCAATCTCCAAGACCCACAGATTGTATTTTGTCCCTATAGATCTTCTGTGAGTCTACAGAAAAAAGAATTTTAAAAAACCAAATCCCAAGGAATAGCAGTTGCCACCCCTAACAGTGGATTAATAGTGAATTTAGAATGTTCACAATTAATCCAAAATGATCTCTGAGACCCACTTATTATATTTTGTCCCTGTAGATCACTTACAAGTCTATAAAAAAGAATTAAAAAAAAACCTCCAAGGAATAGCAGTTGCCACCTTTAATAGTGAATTAATAGTGAATTTAGAACGTTCACAATTAATCCTAAACAATCACTGAGGCCCACTGATTATATTTCATCCCTACAGATCTCTTACAAGTATACAGAAATAATTAAAAAAAAAAGATCAAGGCATAGCAATTACCACCATTAATAGTAGATTTAGAGAGTTCCCTATTAATACAAAACAATCTCCAATATCTACTTATTGTACTTTGTCCCTATAAATCTCTTCTGAGTTTACAGAAAGAATTAAAAAAAATAAATCAAGAAACAGGAGTTGCCACCCTTAATAGTGGATTAATAGTGTTAGAATATTCAATCTTAATCTAATAGTGTTTAGAACATTCAATATTAATCCAAAACAATCTCCAAGACCTACTGATTATAATTTTTCCTATAGATCTCCTATGAGTCTACAGAGAAAAGAATTTTTAAAAAATCGAGAAATAGCAGTTGCCACCTTTTATAATGGATTAATAATGAATTTAGAACATTTACTATTAATCCAAAACTATAGAACATTTACTATTAATCCAAAACAATCTCCAAGACCCAATTCTTACATTTGTCCCTATTAATTTCTTATGAGTCTACAGAAAGAATTAAAAAAAAAAATTAAGAAGTATCACTTGCCACCTTTAATGGTAAATTAAACAGTAAATTTTAAAAGTTCACTATTAATCCAAAAGAATCTCCAACGTGCACTGATTGCATTTTGTCCCTACAGATCACTTTACATTACATTCCCTACATTACACAGAATGTAATAATTTCAGCTAATAGGAGTTGCCATCTTTAATAGTGGATTAAAACTGAATTTAGAATGCTCACTATTAACCAAAGCAATTGCAAATAAGACCCACTTATTGTAATTTTTCCTATAGATCTCTTACAAGTCTGCAAAATGAATTTAAAAACAATTTCAACTAATAGCAGTTGCCATCTTTAATAATGGGCTACTAGTGAATTTAGAAAGTTCAGTGTTAATCCAAAACAATCTCCAAGACCACTTATAATCCTTTTTCCCTATGGATCTCTTATAAGTCTACACTAAAAAGAATTCAAGAAATACCAAGCAAGTGATAGAAGTTGCCATGTTTAATAGTGAATTAATGCTAAATTTAGAATGTTGGCTATTAACCAAAATAATCTCTCTGAGTATATTTTGTCCCTAGAGATCTCTTAAGAATCTGCAGAAAGAATTAACAAAAAGTAAATCAAGAAACAGCAGTTGCCACCATTAATGGTGGATTTGTAGTGAAATTAGAAAGTTCTCTTATCTAAAACACCTTTCCCTGAAATGCTCCCAAAGGAATTAAACAATAAATCAGATAAAGCAATGGTACTTAATCCTGGGTAATGATGTCAAGTTTTACGTGTGGTTATAATTAGCTTTAATGTAAGACAAATGTTTGACAGAGCTGAAATTGTCAGCACAGTGAGATGGCAGCCTGCAATGGCCACTCCTCATTTCTGTTCCCAACCATTTGTGGACCTTTTAAAACACCATTGCTGTGGCTAGCTACACTTTCAAAATCGAAATAAAACAATAATCCAGGAAGCAAATATGTATTATGAAAAATGACCTGGGGTATTTTAATCAACTTTGAAGTACTTGTGGCTCCTACAGGCTTCCACAGCTGGAAAAAACCTACTGAAATAAAGCTTTTCATGTCTTCTGTGACCCATCCACAACCAGTTTATTGTCTGTTTTCCCTTGATAACTCCTTTTTGTCAGCCCAGTGCTCAAACCAGAGGTGCAGCACATGAAACACTGGCCAGGGTGAAGAAGTTACACTTTGTGTTGGCAGCACTGGGCACGAGCTCAGGCAGAGATCAACAACAATTTTATTTACACATTTTTGGGAGGGAGGATTGAGGTTCTAACTGAAAGTTATGGTAAAAGAAACATTAAAAAATATGTAAAGACTTTGTTTTTCTTTGAATTATCATTTCTGATCACTGCATGACTATAAAGCCACGTGCAATTATTAAAAGGAAGTTTTTGCTTGGAAGCTGTAGAAAATCAGCTGTAGGTGTGGTTGGGGTGAGGAGAGAACAAGGACAGTGTTTGTAACCTTCCTTCCTGTCTGTTCCACTTCAGGGTGGGCCTCAGAGAGGAAAATCCATCTCTGCCTGCATCCTCACAAGCCCTGTGTGCAGATATCTCCTTTTTAAACCCAGTTTTCCACATCCCACGCCTGTCCAGTGTCCTGGACCCAGCCCCAGCACTCCCAGCTTGTTCAGCATTCCAGGAAAGGAATTTGCTGATGCAGGAGGAAAGTGGAATGATGGTGGTGGCCAAAGGGGCTCCTCCTGGGAGAGCACCCCAAAACTGGGAGCTGCCCTCCCTCTGCAGGGCCATGCGTGGGTGGCTGCACAGCTGCAGGTGCAGCCCCAGATGTGCAGTTTGGCAGCTCCATCTGCTGCTCAACAGCCAGAACTGATCGTGGCTGCTTTCAACCAACAGAGCCTGGATGGAAAAACCCCACCATGGTGTCCTGGGATTTTACAAACAGCCCTGCACTAGATTAGATTTGTTTTGTTTCTGCAGTTTGTGTTTGGGTTGGGCTTTGCCATCAGCAGAATTTCCAAGCATTGGGAGAGGCTGAATGTGTTAAGGATGAGTGGAAAAAACCCAAATCAACATGAAATCTCCCTTCAGTAACTCAGCACTACAGGGAGAGATCTACATGTACATCTCTGGTTCAGTTCATCATGAGGGAGAAATTCCTGCTCCCAGGAATCTGGCCTGAGTCAGAATGGAGCAACAAAGACAGGAGGAACAGGGATTGAGAGGGAAAGGGATTGAGGGGAAAGGGATTGAGAGGGAAAGGGATTGAGAGGGACAGGGATTGAGGAGACAGGGATTGAGAGGAGCAGGGATTGCAGGAATGGGGATTGAGGGGACAAAGATTGAGAGGGACAGGGATTGAGAGGAGCAGGGATTGCAGGAATGGGGATTGAGGGGACAAGGATTGAGAGGGACAGGGATTGCAGGAGCAGGCATTGCACAAGCAGGGATTGAAAAGAACAAGGATTGAGAGGAACAGGGTGAAAGGAGCAGGGATTGAGCCCCTAAGATCTCCAGACAGGTCTCACAGGTGTGTGCTGGGCATGGAGCCTGTCCTGCTGCCCCAGCCCTCCCAGGCTCTGCAGAGCTCTGCTGGGCTTCACAGCCTCTGCTGAGTGCACAGAGAAACTCAGCCCAGTGCAGGACTCTGTGACAAAGACAAACCAGAGGGTTAGTTAGGAAATCTTCATGAACCTCCTGGAGGAAGGAGCCCAGACCTGTTTCAGCACTTCCCAAGGCAGCCTCAGCACTTTGTGTCAAGGGTGATGTATGCCTGGCAGGCAGCCTGGGGCTTTTTATGTTAAAATACTTTGAAAACAGTGCTTCAAACAATCACCTGGGGATGTGCTGCACTTTTTTGCACAACAGAACCACTGCACACACCACAGGTATCCCAAACGTTGGCAGCAACAAACCCAGAGGCTCTTTTTAGAGGATGCAGGTGGGGATTGACCAGTTTGCTTCTGAGCTGCCCTGCTACTGCTGGTGCCATCCTTCCAGCTGTTCCTGGCACTGGCTCATACACGGACATTTGTGCATTTATGGGCACACAGCACATCAGCTTCAAACAATGAACGAATACTCCAATTCCAGTTTGGAAATTAGAGGTTTTTCCAAACTATGAAAAGTAACTTTTCCCAAGCCTAAGAAATAAGGGTAATAATTACAACAGCAGAAGGGGAGTCTAACCTCCAATCCATGCTCTCCATACACTGCAGTGCTTTATGACTTACAAAAACCTGGAAGAACTGGCAGTGCAGCAGCAAAGATCCTGGGTACACGCTCTCTAATCACATTAGGCACTATCCCACAGCACTGGGATTTAAATTTCAAATTGCTCTGACATGGAATGGGACAGAAAGACACTTATGTAAGCTACATGGGCTGGCCTGGGCAGGAGGAAATACAAACTGCAGCTGTCAGACAGCAGAGCAGGTACAGCACCCGCTGCCTTTGTGGGGAGGAGATGGAGAAATCCCTTAAACAACTCTGCCTTTGCTGCCCCATCCCTTCAGGCCAGCCCTGAGTGTTGAAGATTGC
>JAHXMQ010003857.1:18478838-18506804 GCA_020466415.1 Ammodramus savannarum pratensis | reverse complement strand
GTCAGTGTGCCTCAACCCAACCTGATGGACAGATCTCAGCAGGTCAGAGAAAGAAAGGAATGGATAAGGGAAAAAAAACCTTGAAAAGCAGAACTGATGAATCTCGACTTCTTTGGTTGTGGGGCTGGGAACAAAGAGACTTTCTGACACCTCAGGAGTCAACACAGGCACAGAATCCCAACAGCACCAGACTCAGCAGTGGCTTTGGAACCCTGTGAGAACCAACACACTGCCCAAATTATTTGGAGGTGCCACATCCCTGAAGTAAAACATTTCCTTTGGTGAAAACACGATGTGAAAACAGATATCCAACACTCTGCCTGCCTTCTGTATGAGCTGCTCAGGCCCCCAGGGTTTTGGTTTGTTTGGGGGCTGGAGGCAGCTCCCATCTGTTCCTGTGCCATTTTTTCATGTTATTGTTTTGGGTGAGAGTAGGTGGAACCACATGTCAGAACGCAGCAGAAGGAACATCACTGCAGCCTGAATTTCTCATATTGAAAGGAAACACTGACTATTGATCAGCAGCCTGTGAATGGCTCCTGCTCTGTGTCAGCCCCCACGTCACACACAAGAGCCCAAGGCTGATGGGGAGCAGCAGCCAAGGCAACAGTGAATTCTTTCACCAAGATTCCAAGACCAAAATCCACAGGATCTGACCCAAATCTGGCCCAGATTTGCACCAAATGCTTGGTGTTCCTCAGCCTCTGATTTCCCACATGGCTCCCAGTGCCCAACGAGGCCAAATTTAGACCAGATACTATCTTAAAATGGATCTCTACTCTGAAAAGGCTGTTGGCTCTTGATGCTTGAAAAGGGGCACCTTCACCATTGTGGGGGTGAGATGGAGAGAGAGATATAAAGTTTTAACAGTGTTTAAAATTCTCCTCATTAGATTTAAAAAATTTACCCAAGTTTCAATTTCATGCTTAAGAATGAAGCCACAAGGAGAAGAAAAATAATTTCTGTACAGCAGTGCTGAAGAAAAATTAGAGCTTTGAAGATCACTTCAAACTCAAGTAGAGCTTCAAAATCATTGATAAAACAAACAG
Organism: Ammodramus savannarum pratensis; assembly: GCA_020466415.1. Taxonomy (NCBI): domain Eukaryota; kingdom Metazoa; phylum Chordata; class Aves; order Passeriformes; family Passerellidae; genus Ammodramus; species Ammodramus savannarum. The sequence continues at coordinate 18,505,755 of JAHXMQ010003857.1, read as the reverse complement.
AATTTGGGCCACAGAATTGCAACATTTTTGTTCTGGATGTTCTCCCTTGTGCTTCTCCTGCCACCTCCAGTGAGCGCTTCAGATTTTGGGGATATTTGAGTTTTTCTTAAATTTGAAAATGCTGCCTGGAAGTGCCAGGGCTGAGTTATTGTTCAGGGGATGACATCTTGGCACATCTGAGATCAGATTTTGTCTGTGTGACTGGGCAAGTCACTTTGGGTGACATCCAGAGGGGGAAGCTGTCTGCAGCTCCCAGAGCCACCCACCAGGCAGGATCCACGGAGCTCCAGCATCACAGTGAGGGCTGGGAATATATTCTGACAAACAGAGCTAAATTATTCCCCTTTTCTAGAGGCTGGCTGTGCCACCTTCGTGCAAGTCGAGCTTCTTTCAGTTTCTATCATTTTGTTGGAATTTTTTTTAAATTTTATTGGAATTTATTTTTATTTTATTTTTGTCCCCCCAACTCCCACAAAACTCCTTGTCCAGTTTTAGCCCAGCTCAAGGCCTGCACTTCCCCAGGCCTGGAGGAGAGGAGGCAGCTCTGGGAGATGCTGTTTCCTGGTTTACAAAGCCTCTTCACTGGCAACAGCAGCTGCCAGCCCTGCTCATCCAAAGGATTCTAATTTTGGGGCTTCCTCTACGTTTTAGCTCGTGGCTTCTTTGAAACAGACCCTGTTTTCTGAATAAGAAAAGGCTTCACATTTGTGATTCTTACATGCAGCTATCATACAGAGCAAAGCAAACAAAAAAAGGCTGCGGGCACATGTTAATGCAGTTAAGACTCTTGGCAGGAGAAATTGCAAAAATCAGGCCATTTTGGAGGGGGTGCAGTAGAGAGAAGAAAAGCCCTGAATCTGAGGTTACCCTTTTCAGATATAGCTCCAAGCTAAAGCCACATTTTCTATCTGTTCTGTTTTCTTTGATCCTCAAACTTCAATCCAAACCTTCAGGTTTAAATGGGATTTCAGTCTGAACTAAAAGCAGTTTAAATGGAAACAAGAAATTCTTTTCCCCCTCCTCACCCCTCCTGTCAAATCAGGAATTTGAAGCTGCAATATTGAGGTGCTTTGCAAATCTATAAAACTTTCTGCCTTGAAGTGATAAGGACAAACAATCAGGGCGCTCACTCCGAGGGTAGGAGGTAAATAGAATAATTTGGTTTTTTTCAGTTGACAATAAAAAGGAAATGTAAAAGCAATAAAAGTAAAAGGCTGAATAGAAATTTGAGCATTTTGCAAGGGGTCAGGGGATGAAAAGCAGCCCTTGCTGGTGTGGGCTGATGGCTCAATTGCATGGCAATGCCAGCAGGGCAAGGCTTCACGCCTGTCCAGGAGCATTTCCAGCCTCCCTCCAGACAAGCTCTGAGCTCAGGGTCTGTTCCAAACCCTTGGCACGGCTCTCAAGGGAGCACAAACGCGTTTGGGGGGATTTTGGAGCCCTGAATCCCAGCCCTAATGCCTGGAACAGCAACTCAGCAGCACCTCAGATCAACTTCCTGGAACTAATTGGCCTTTGGGAGATGCAAACCTGAATTCTCACGAGGCAGGAAGGCTCTGCTGGGCTTTGGGGCTCCACTTTGGCTTGGTCAGGTGGCGCTGAGCTCTGGCTGCAGCCCCTGCCCTCATTTCCCTGCAGCTCTCTGCAACGGCAAACCCTGGGTGAGGGAACTTGGGATCCTTTCCTGGAGGGGTCCTTGGCTCCAGAGCACTCAGATATTTCATTTCTTTATTTATTTATATTTTATATGAATTTTGTTTAATTATTTATTTATTTATCTATTTATTTATATTTTTATTTATTTTATATATTTATTCTGTTTATTTCTATTTTATTTATAAGGTTAAAAGTGCGCCTGGCTGGTATTTTTTTACCCGACTGCACTGATAGTTTAAATAGGTTTATTTTGAATATATTGAAGCATCCTACTAAGATTTTCAGTGTGGAGAACATGCATTGAAGACCATCAACAGAATTTTGGTTTTACCTGTCTGGAGCTTTCTAACTGCAAAGAACATTTGAAGCTTTGCTGCTTTGGTCAAAATAAATCTATTGAACAATCTCCTCAGGCATGCCTTGAGTATCCACTAACAACTCATCGCTTGGGAGAGAGTATATATTACAAATACCTGCTTCTCACAGCAAGTCAGTAATTTCAAATATAAGACAAAATATCCACTTTGCTGGCTGCAGTGTAAACACAGAGTAACAATTTCCTACCTCGTGAAGGAATTGATTTGTGGGGTTGGTGGTTTTTATTTTTGGGGTGTTTTTTTTGTGGGTTATTTTATTTTATTTTATTTTATTTTATTTTATTTTATTTTATTTTATTTTATTTCTCTTTTATTTTATTTTATTTTATTTTATTTCTCTTTTCAGCAAGCTCACCAGCAGCCATCCCTGCAGCAGCAGTGACATTGCTCAGAGCTGCCAACCATCTGAAGGGTCAGGGAGCCTCACAGCACCAAGTGCTGGCTCCTGCCATGGCTCAAACCCTGCTGCTCTCATCACACACACACAGAGATAAGGCCCCATCAGGGCTTCCAGGAGAACTGCAGGCAGCAAAGGTTAATTCTGCAGCCTGAGAGCCACTGGCAGCATCTGGGACAGTTCCCCCTTGGTCTGTGCTGCAGAGGAAGGGCTTGGGGCTCTGAAACTCCTCTGCCAGGGCTGCTGAGGCCACACTGGAACAGAATGAATTCCCTGGGATTTCAGGAGCCCAGAGCAGCAGCAGGAGGAGAGGAGGAGCAGATCCCAGCCAGAATGGGGCACCTGGGTGAGTTCAGGGCCAAGGGAGCTCCTGAGCAGAGCAGAGGTTCCTGGGAGCCCTGCTGGTCTTGTCCAAATTGTTAAATCCTCATTTTTTTACCCACTGATCATCTCTGTTCTAAGGGGACAGCTACTCATTCAAAGGCAGAAATTGAATTATTTACTCCCAGCCACTACAAAACATTTTTTCCTTGATCTCTAGGGCATATTTTTCACTATGAGGCAAACACCTTCCTCAAGGAGGGAGTTATTTTCCCCCACACCATTTGTTTGAATAATAAACCACTTGAGCAAAAATATGACACATGGGAGTTATGATTTTTTTTTCCCCTGGAGGAGATTAGGTTAAGCTTGCCTTTTTTCCAGAAGTACACAGTTCATCAGCAAGAAGTTCAAGGAGGAAAAATGTGTTTTCATATTGGGTAAGAGTGCACACAGTGCTTGCCTTGCTCTCAAAATGGATGAGTCTGCAGCAAGCTGCAGGACTGACAGCTTTATTTTCATCTACCTGCCCTCATAGAGCATAGCAGGAAACATTTTTCCAGATCCACACTTGAGGATTTGAACATTCCTACTGAGACCACTTTAATCTCATTTGGGGAAAAAAAAAAAAAAAAAAAAAAACACTCATATATGCATTTAGTTCTATCAGATAAAACCTTATTTGCTGCAGTTTGGTGGTTTTTTCCCTCCCCCCTTGTTTTTGGGAGCTGCTTTTTCTCCCCCTCAGACTTTCACAGCCTTCCAATTGCAAGGTTTGTGGCACTTGCCAAGGGTGAAGGAATCTAATTTGCTAATTCAATCATCATTTGCAAACTAATGACTGTGTGAGCATGGATAAAACCAACATTAAAATATCTGAAAGAGCAGCCATGGTGGGGAATACATTCTCAGAGTAAACAAAACCACCTTGCAACTGAAGCATTTACAGCCTGAGCACATTTCTGCTTCAGGAATTCAGTCTCTTCCTGGACAGCCTCCATTATTAATGAAATTAGCAGTAATAAAACCAGAAATCAAGCTTTTCCCACAGCTGGGCTTCTCCAAGAACTCCAGCTGGACTGACTTTTGGGTTAAGGCAGCACAACAGGAACAGTAATAAACCCCCTACTTCTCAACCAGGGCTTCAGATTCACCAAGAAATGACATTTCTCAGTGCTTCTCTTTAAAATTCCTCAAGCTCTCTAAATTCCAGCTCACAGTAAAGGACATATGTATGAAAATAAACAAAAAACCCAGTGTGAGCCATCAGCACCATTCAGTTCTCCCTGTTGACATTGCTTTGGGCCAGATCTCTAGTTGATAATCAGCAAAACTTCAGTTTCCTGAAACACACCTGGAAATTCTACTTTTACCCACCTGTAAAATCTGAGGTGGCAGAGAGGATCCTCAGTGGGAAAAAGGAATGTACAAATCCCCCAGGGAGCACACCCCTGCCATTCAGGTGTTACAAATAACCCCTAATCTCCAAATTAGATTATTGTGCCAGAGTTTCTCCAGTGGAGAAGAGAGCCCTCAGACCATCACAGATGCAATAATAAATTAATTTATTTGAGAAAACAGCCTGAAAATGGGGATTTTTTTTTTTTTTGGGCAATCAGGAAAATGTGTCTTCTCAGCTGCTTTTGGATAATAGATGAGGCATGTTATTTATCAGCAGGCATCCAGTGATATTTAGGATGGATTAGCAGCTATTCCTTTGCTGCCATGCTGTAGTACATGTTCTGCTCCATGTTTTTCCCTTCATGGATTTCACTTTATTCCAGCCCAGGGGCTCCTTGGGATCCATGCATTCCACTTCCATCAGCACCCAGATAACCTTTCCAGGCAGGATTTCCAGGTAAATCCTGTAGAAGATCTTAGAAAAACATGGATTTTCACCCTGGAACAAATGAGGGAGGCATTGATCTTGCATGATGCCCGTGAGTTCTCTCAGCAGCAGCAGCAATTCCTTCCTGCCAGGGTGTTACACAGAGGGCAAAAATCAATGGAGGAACATTTGTCTGGTTTACAGCAAAGGCAGAAAAAAAGAAAGGTGAAATGGCCACCACCATCTAACAGGAACTGATTGAGCTGGAATGGGAGCCTGGTCCAGCATTCAAATGTCTGAAACAGCAGCTCTGGTGGGGAATACGTTCTCAGAGTAAATAAAACCACCTTGCAAGTGAAGCTTTTAGGCCCTGAGCATATTTCTGCCTCAGGAATTCAGTCTCAGATTCTAGAGCACAAAGTTTTCCACATTTCCACAAATTTTCCCCACCCAAGAGGCTCTGGAGGATCAGGTGGCTGCAATCACCTCCAAGGGCAGCCTCTTCCCACCCAGAGCTCCTCTGGAGGGGAACATCCAAGTTTCCAGAGGTCACCATGAGCTTCAAAAGAGCAGCTGACACAATTCCTGTCCTCCCCTCCCAAAATCAGAGTGCAATTTGCAGTATCCAATGATTCATCTCACCAGTCCCCACAATTTGGAATGAGCATCTCAGCAGCAAATGGGTATCCAGATCCCTGGGGAGATTTTAGCATCTGAACTCTGACTGTCTGTGCCACAAACAATTCCCTTTTCACCTGTGGGGTTTGATCAAAAGAGGGGCAGGCTGGAAATAAGCTAAAAATCAAAGCAGTGCATGGAAAAGCTTTGCAGAGAATAAACCTGGAAGGACCTTGCTAATCCCAGCTCCAATACAGGTTTCAAATGCAAAGCCAAAAGAGCCTCCATTTATTACCAACCACCATTTCTGCTTTTCTACATTTTATTTTACTTATTTGATTGAAAATACTCCAGGGCAGACTGAAGACAGGATGGTACCACCTGAAATTTTTCACAGAGAAGCCGCAGAGTGCTGGTGGGCAGGTCCCAGATCTCACAGAATCAGCACCAAGCAGAGCATTCCAGCAGCCAGGCAGTTAAAAGGGCTCAGAAAATGCCAGCTCAGCTGCCACACACAGCCCTGTTGAACATGCTCATCAAATTACCCACTGGAGCATTTCCAGGGACTTGCTGAGCTGGGGGATTTGCTTGGCTATACTGCCACAGGGAATTTCAGCCCCATTTGTGTACCCACAGCCTGTGGGATGTGTTGGCACAGGGAATTTCAGCCCCATTTGTATTTCCACAGGCTATGGGGTCTGTTGGTACAGGGAATTTCAGCCCCATTTGTATTTCCACAGCCTGTGGGATGTGTTGGCCCCGAGAATTTCAGCCCCATTTTATTTCCACAGCCTGTAGGATGTGTTTGCCCAGGGAATTTCAGCCTCATTTTTGTTCCCACAGCCTCTGCGATCTGTGGACCCAACGAATTTCAGCCCCATTTGTGGATCTGTTGCCACAGGGGATTTCAACCCCATTTATGCACCCACAGCCTCTGGGATCTCTTGGCCCAGAGAATTTCAGCCCCATTTGTATTTCCACAGCCTGTGGGATCTGTTAGCACAGGGAATTTCAGCCCCATTTGTATTTGCACAGCCTGTAGGATATCTTGGCCCAGGGGATTTCAGCCCCATTTGTATTTCCACAGCCTGTGGGATCTGTGGGCCCAGGGGATTTCAGCCCCATTTGTGCACCCACAGCCTGTGGGATCTGCTTGCTCCATGGATATTTGCCAGTTCATCATCACAGGGCTGTGGTGTGAAATAATTCAGAGCTGGGATGGGGACACCTGGACGGCTGGAAAATGCCAGAGCAGTGCAGGGACATGCTGAGGCAAGGGAAGGCAACCTGCCCAATCTGCAGGGACAGGAGAGACCAAGCTTTGCTCAGGGAGATGCTGCTGAGGACATCACTGCTCACTTCCTCACCTTTCCATTTCCAGCTGCCCTGCTGAGAGGTGGCTGCCACAGCAGAAAGGGGGAAGGAGAGGGGGCTCTCTAAAATAACCACCCCTCTAATCTCAGGAGTGAGATTATGGACCACACTTCAATCAAAAAGTCCATCTTGTGCTCTCTTTCTCAGGCCTCAAGTATCTGAAATGTCTCTGAATTACCCTTCTCCAAGGGCAGACTGCTTTTCCAAGAAGCATTCTGATCAAGAAAGAGAGATATTAATATTTTTCTTTATTTTATATTAATGTTTTTCTTTATTTTTCTTCTCCCTTCTGGTCCTTTTGCCATGCAGAAATGGCACATTTTTGCATGCCAGGCTCTGACATGCTTACTGAACCAGCTCCCAGAGCATTGAAAATTAAGATGACCACCACACTGTATCACTGATCTCAGCTACCAAAATACAATGTTTGGGGGACTAAAGCTCCGCAAATCCTAAAAATTCCAGCCATTTCTTACTCACAAACAGACCTGCTTGCTCTCTGTTGAAAATGTAGCTCCTGGCTTGGTTTGACTGTGCTTCATAAGCTTGACAAGTGTTCCACGCATTTTGTCCCACTTCTTAAATGTCTCCATCCACTTGCTGGTGGGACCAATTTGTTTGTCCAGACCCAGAAATGGGAATTCTTTTCTGCCACCTGATAAGGCAGCAGACAGGCAGCTCAAAACTGTTTTTGATTTCAGGATGAAACTAAACAAGTGAAAAAACAAGCGAAATTTCTTTTTCCAAATGGGCTTTATATTTAACCTTCAATTATATTAACTGTGCCATAAAAGTGGATGTACTACTGTAATTATACACTCAAAAAATGCTGCTTAAAAGCTGAAATGATTGCACTGTTTCATTGCCTGGCTGCTTTAGAATATTTCCTTTTCCAAACATCTCCTACCCTCAGTCCAAGAGAAATGTTAAAGGTGACAGGATCTCTCCAAGCCCTGAATTTTCCTCAGAAATTTGCACTTTCAGGTTCTACAAAGCCAAGAGAAGCTTAATTGCCTGCAACTGCAATTCCAGCCATGGCAAATCATATACAGCTCTCCCATGAAAGCATTAAAGAGCTAAGACTTAATTAGCATCCCTGATTAAATAGCAATTCATACAGCCATTATATCTTCCAGTTATGCAGCGCAGAGCTCTGGAAAAGCAGAGAAGGGGAAAAAACAACAACCACACACACTCCTCATCTCAATGAAAAAATTCACCTCCACCCACTTTCTCCAAATTTCATCCTGGGAAATGTTCATTAATTACCATGCAAAGGGCACTGCCAGGCACAATTTGAATGCTCCCAATTTCCATCAGCAAACTCCACCTGTGTGAGAGATCAGAGCAAAGGCAGGGGCAAGCACAAGAGCAGCTGAGGGAGAGCAGCATGAGAAGGCTCCCACAGGCTCTCACATTCCTGGGCAGGAAAGGGGCTCTCAGCACAGAAAACCCCACAGTGCTGATGCAAGTCTCCAGAACAGGCTTTGCTCAAACTCTGCTCTGTCACCACATTTCTCTTCACAAGGCACAACTTCCCAAGAAATTTCTGGGATTCTCATTCTCTGAACCTCAGAGAAAGGAAAAACAGTTCTTATATATGTTCACAAGTGGGATGCATGGTAGAGGATTGTTTACCTAAAGGAATTAATAATTAGATTCTGGTGTGAGTGTTGTGATTCATTGGCCAATTGAATCCATCTAAGCCAAGGTGTCACTTCCCAAGAATATTCCTGGGATTCACATTCTCTGAACCTCAGAGAAAGGGAAAATGATTCTTATCTCATTTACTGCTTCTGTGTTGTTCACAAGTAGAATGCATGGTGGAAGATTCCTTACCTGAAGAGAATTGATAATTCAATTCTGGTGTGTTGTGATTCATTGACCAGTTTGATCCAGGTGTGTGTGTAAGGACTGTGGGCTGACTCTCATGAGATTCTGTGCAGTGTGTGCAGAATTGAGTACTTGTACAGATTCAGTTTAGATGTAATGTAATATAGTGTAAAATAATACAGTATAATAAAGTAATTAATTAGCCTTCTGATAAGATGGACTCCTCCTCACCATTCCTCCTGGATCTTGGGCAAAAATATTTACTAGACTGCTCCTCTTCTGCCCTGCACATCACCATCTCAAACACAGCATGGGAGAGAGGATCAGCTCCTTCCTGGGACAGCAGGGATGGCAGTTCTTCACCCCCTTTGTTCTTGGGAAGTGAGGTGATAGAAAAAAGGCAGCAGGAGCAATACTGGGAGGCAGACACATCCAGGGACACCCTCTCCATGCTGGGATAGCACAGCCAGGGGTGGCTCTATGCTGGACTAAGAGCTTGTGTTTTGAGGTGGAGGAAATCCCTTGGATTAGGAATTTCCAGGCCTGAATAGAATTATTCCCCACTCAGTTCTGCCCAAAAGGTGCTGCCTTGCCCCTGTTTCTTGCTGCATTTGGGAAGATCTGCAGACAAAGAGGAGCAGCATCTGTTGCAGTTTTTACCAAGTGGATCATGCAGCACCAATAATTCCTTCTCCCCTGGCTGTGCTCTCCAGGCTGGAAGGATCATTCCAGTCCTTTGAGAATCTCATTTTATGAAGTCAAGCAGGAAAAATGTACAAGAAGCAGTGATGGGACAACAGCAACAAAGAAATAAGGAAAGGGAGCAAAAGTAAATTTGCACACATGTGCAATTACGATCATAGAACAACATTTTATCAGGACAGGATTAACAACATTTCTCCTCCACTACAGCAGCCTCTCAGTTTTCACATCAGGAAATGATCACAAATCATGGATGATTTGTGGCTTTTAATGACAAGGCACAGGGTCAAGAACTGATTTGGGCTCCTACTACACTGCCCCAGGGGAGCACATTGAGATTTTGGTAGCTTATCTCTCAGACAAATGGAGAATTGCACTGCAGCAATATTCTTTCCCGCAGCCAAACTGGAAATCTTGGCTACATGAAAGAAGTCTGTGATGAGGACAAATAAACTGTCACAAGACAAGACTCCAATAAATTAGCCAGACAGACAGAACAAAGACAGATGGGATATAAGAGGAGAGGGAGTTGCTGTATTTAGTGTCTGAAATGTCATTTGGATGCTGCTCACTGCTAATGTGCCTCCTGGGCCTTGCAGAGCCCTGCTCCATTGGCCTTCAGAGAGCCAGAGGTCAAATTTACATAGAATAATCTGAATACTTGCTCAGATTTGAACATTCCCTGCTGAAAACATTCTCCAGTAACTTTCTGGAACAAATGTGTTCTCACAGAGCTGAGCAGTCCCTCAATGCACCCCTCACTCCTTCTGGCATTCCCCATTTCTGCTCCAGTCCCATCCCACTATCCTATTCCCTTCCCAGAGCTCTTGGAGCAGTGTTTCTCCCCTCCTTTTCCCATCCCTCCCAGATCTCACCCAGCTCCCTGATGCCAATCCCCAAGGCACTGTTTGCCCCTCGTGCCCCACAGCCCAGCTCACCCCTGGCTCTCATTTCCTCAGTTCAGCCACTGGCTCCTGCTGAAGGAACAGCCAGGATTTCTGGATTTGCACAGCCCCAAAGAACTCAAGGCCACCACTGAACACACAAAACATCTCAGAGATGAGTGTGGAGCAGTTTCAGCTGTTTGCACTGTAATACATGACTGCTCAGTTGAGGAAAAGCTTGGAACAACATATGGTCCCAATTACCTCTGTCCTCCTGCAACCAATACTTCTCTTTTCCAGATACAATTTATCTGTGCTGCTTGGCAGCTCAGCTGGCTCCCCTTCTTCTCCTGAGGAACACAACCACATGCAGATGCTATTTATACACCGGGCAAATTATTTCTGCTGCCATATTTTCCCAATAAAACCAGCCTCATGTCCCATCCAAAAGGTGAGAGTCATGATCTGTGACTGTGAAAGATGCCTTGGCACTTTCTGGAAAATAAATCCACAGTCTTGGCACAGTGTCAGCTTTGTAATTGCATTCTGTGGACCTGTGGTAGCTCTTTCCTAACAAATAGCTGATGAATCCCACCCCAGAAGTGACTGGGAGTCAGCCCCAGGTTCCAGGAAGATGTTAAATCAAAGAACAAACTTCATAATGAGCAATACAATTATAAGCCTCATTTTTTTCTCTCATGGACCTGTCCTTACAGGTATTTTTATGCTCTTTTTCAGCTCCCACAATCTTTTCACAATAGCTGGGCTCAATAGGACTCACAGGAGGAAATCTCTTCCTCACTTTGTGTTTGAAATGCTGGTCAGAACCCCAGGGGAATACAAATGGCACAAAACCTCATTTCCCTCACTCCCTACAGCAGCAGCTTGGGAGGCTTCAGTTACTTCCCATTTAAAACTTTCCAAGCCTTGGCTGAAGGGAGAGTCCCACACGGTGACAGTGCCAAATGCTGACAAACAGATCTGAAGGGGAGCAAAATGTGTTTTGGAATAATGAATTCAGGTTTATTTCCCTCTGCACTGGTTTTATAAGGTGCATTGTTGTATTTAGGAGCAAAAGTAAACCAAAATTTTGATTTGCAAAAAGCCAATTGCAAACCAGCTTTTTCTAGGTAAGAAAAAGATCCCTCCACACAGAAATCCCCACAAATGCCAAATGTCTTTCTGTCCAATGCCTTAGGGTTCATTGAATTCACACAATTTGAAAATGAACACAACACTTAAAAAACCCAGAAACCCAAGCCCAGCATTATTGTGAGGCACCATACTTATTGTACACCAATGGAATATCCTTGCTCAGATTATCAACATCCACAAAAAGCCTCAAAGATGGGAACTTTGTAGCCCAGCTCTGCAAGCTCAGGCAGAATTGAAAGAGAAGAGGTGTTTGGAGCATCTCCCATTCTGTGTTTTGGAATAATGAATTCAGGTTTATTTCCCTTTGCACTGGTTTTATAAGGTGCATTGTTGTATTTAGGAGCAAAGGCAAAGCAAAAAAAATTGATTTGCAAAAAGCCAATTGCAAACCAGGTTTTTCTAGGCAAGAAAAAGATCCCTCCACACATGAAAACTGCTACAGAAATCCCCACAAATGCCAAATGTCTTTCTGTCCAATGCCTTAGGGTTCATTGAATTCACACAATTTGAAAATGAGCACAACATGCTATCACTTAAAAACCCCAGAAACCCAAGCCCAGCATTATTGTGAGGCACCACATTTATTGTGCACCAATGGAATATCCTTGCTCAGCTTATCAGCATCCACAAAAAGGCCCAAAAATGGGAATTTTGTAGCCCAGCTCTGCAAGCTCAGGCAGAATTGAAAGAGAAGAGGTGTTTGGAGCATCTCCCATTCTGTCACACCCCCCAGGCTGCACACTTGTCTCAGTGCCATGTGCTGCCAGGTACCCAGCAGTTTGTTGCAAAGCAGAGAGCTGGATGCTCAGTAACCCTCCTGAACTAATTTTTCTCACTCTCTGGAAACAATTTTCTAGGCCATCTATCTGGGAATGTCACCTTCCTAATGGGAAGCAATAACTGCTGCCTCCTTGAGCTCCTGGAGAACACAGCTGAGCTTTATTTTTCTTTTTATTAACAATCTACAGCAGTGATGGCACAGGAAAAATGCATTTTATTCAAGACTTTAATCAACACTTTGATGAGAATTACGTGCTTTCCCTCTTTAAATGTAGCTCTGTGGCTTTTTAAAAATTTTTCTTTATACTAAAATGGATAAGTTTTGCTTTAAACTGGTGAGATTGATGCTTGAAATGAAGAAGTTTAGCACAGCTGAATAGCAGGAGGAAAACTCTGAGCCATGCTTCCATGAGAAACCTGCCAGGGAGGAGATGGTTCCATGATTGGAAATGTCTTTTAATTTGCTTCACTACAAATGCTTCCATTAAAAAAAGGCAAAACATAAAAACAGGTGCCCCCCAAAACATAAAAAGAGATGCTCCCAACTGGTTGAAGGTTTCACAGGAATTGGGTGAACCCCAGCAAGCACTGAACTCTTCTGGGTCCAGTGACTGGGACCATTGAGAGAAATACTCAAAATATGATCTTACTTCAATGAATTTTTAAAATAAAACTGAAAAGATCATATTCAGCACCAATATTTCTGAAAAAATGTTGAGCCTAATGCAAGGCCAGTGAGCAGCACTGCCCTGCTTGTGCAGAGCTCCTGGAGGAGAGCTACAGGAATGGGGAGCAGAGGAGAAAATTCCCTTCCACTCCCTCCACTGTCCCTGGCTCTTGGTTGGGAAGAGAAGGAAGAAGTAGGGAGCAGGCAGAATATTAGATATATTAGATATATATTACATATATTCCTTACCTGCCACAGAGAATCCCAAGGCAGCTCCTCATTCACAAGAGACCAAACCACCTCTCTGCCCCATCAACAACGAGTTCCCCAAACCCTGCACTGACTCCTTTTCCAAATTATTTTTCTAGGCAGTTCCCCAGGGGCTCATCCACCTCCCAAGCAGAGGCAGAGCTGTTTCCCCACAGCAGCACCAGGCTCTGGAAGGTTCCCTGCCCCTTTTGTCCCTGGATTTCAAGCTGGGAACACTGTGCTCTCACAGAGCTGCCTCCTTTCTAAAGGAGCTGGAAGTGTTCCTCAGGCTCTGGTCCCAGGAGTGCATTCACCCCTCTGGGCTGGGAGCCTTCCCTCTCCCCTTGGGAGGTGTGAAAAATGCATGTTTTATGATTGGCTTTTTGCAAATATTAAAATGAATGTGATATGTGTTATGTTAGAAAGTTATGCTGTATTAATTCTCTTAAGTAGTGTGGCAAATATAGTTTTAGGTTATAACATAATGTTAAAATAGAAACTATGCTATGTCAGATACTTTTTTTCTAAAGAAAGGACTTGCAGTGAGATAGCAGCCACAGGACACCTGAATCTTTCAGAGAAAAACAATTTATTGCTCTCATATCAGAAGAAACTCACTTCTTTCTGCCTCGCTCAGCTCTGAAGACGCTGGTTAGGATTAAGGGGAAGAAGCTGGCACTGACCAGACAGAATCCTGTGTTTGAATGGAATTTATGCATCATGTATGAGGTGTATGAATATGCAACAGGTTATTGTTTTTAAGGGCTAATCCTCTGTTAACGTGGGTCCTTTTGCAGGCTTATTTTACCCAGAAAAAGGTATCCGGACTGTGCATAACTTTTTGTTTTTATTGTCTCATATTGTCCTAATCCAAATTGTCCAAAACTTTTATTATTCTAAGTATATTGCTATTTTTATAAGCATTTTATTACTATTAAGCTTTTAAAATTTTAAAAACAAGTAATTGGTGTTTTTCACAGGAGGGAAGTTCTGAAGGACTGGCAGCCAAATAAACCCCAGTTTGAGAGCCCCTGCTGCCATTGCTGGGGCCCTCAAACATCCCAGCTGAGGGGAGGCCTGCAGCCCCAGGAGTGGGAGCTGGGAGAACAGAAGTTCTTTTTGGGAATGCAGCGTTCACCTGGGGCTGAGGACTGTCCCAAAATGTAAAAAACACCAATCACTTGTTTTTAAAATTTAAAAAGTTTAATAGTAATAACATGGTTATAAAAATAGCAATATAATTAGAGTGATAAAAATTTGGACAATTGGGATTTAGGACAGTATGAGACAATAGAAACAAAGAGTCACAGAAAGTCCAGGTACCTTTTCTGGGCAGCACAATCCCCAAAAAAGGACCCACATTAACGGAGGATTAACCCTTAAAAACAATAACCTGTTGCATATTCATACACCTCATTAATGATGCATAAATTCCATTAAAACACAGGATTCTGTCTGTTCATCATCAACTTCTTCCTCATAAGCCTAAAGGCATCTTCAGGGCTAAGCAAGGTAGAAAAAGTTAGTTTCTTCTGATAGGCAAGCAATAAATTCTCTTTCTCTGAAAGATTTCGGTGTCCTGTGGCTGCTATCTCACTGCAAGTCCTCTCTTCTAAAAAAAATTATCCTACATAGCATAGTTTCTATTTTAACATTATATTATAACCTAAAACTATATTTAACACACTACTTAAGAGAATTAATACAGCATAACTTTCTAACATAACACATATAATATTCATTTTAATATTTGCAAAAAGCCAATCATAAAACATGCATTTTTCACACAAAACAAGTCCTGACCTAAATAATGGATGGGTTTTGTTTGCTGAGGTGTGAGCAGATACTACTCCTCTGCTTTAAGTGAGCAGGCCCAGCGCCAAAGCTATCAATGGAATTATATCTGCTTATGCTGCTGGGAAGTTCTGCTCTTTGCACAGCACTCACTGAGGTGTAAAATGAGGACTTAATGTTACTTGCTTGGACTCATTTCAAAAGCAATTGCTGCACCTGTTCATACCAAGGCACAAAGTTCTTTTATTTTTATGCCAGAGCCCAACGCTGTAAAACCTGGATTGAAATAATAACACTATCTTTTATATTAATCCACATTTCTTTATTCTTTACTAACAACCTCCTTTCCAAACTGCACTTAGCCCAAAGAAATCAAAATAAAAATCTGTTTCTGCCTATTAGACAATAAGCAATTCCTTGGCTCTGCAGAAGAACAGAAATCTTTCTGTATTGCACAATATTGAGTTGGAACAACACACCCCAGCTCCTCTGGAACTCCATCTTCCAGGTATTAACCAGGCAAATGGGACTCCTCAAGAATAATGCACATTATAGTTAATTCCATACCCTCTCAGTGCAATAAAATAACAGAACATGTCGGATTTCTCCACAGAAAAATCTCAGTTCTTATCTGCACGGCACAGATTGAGTGAAGAGTTCTCCCCTGTGAGTGAGTCTAAAGCAGCAATGGAGCTGCTCCAAATATCCTGCCAGACTGCAGGGATTGTGCACACAGAGATCTGTGAAGATCCTCAGCCTCCACTGGGAGCCCGTGTTGCTTTGAAGGAAAATGGAATTTCACCAAAGGGAGAGGATTTTAACCTAAACAAACAAACAGCACACCACGGTATAAAGTTCTTACAGTAAGGAGAGAAATCTTCATTGCCCTGTAGCTACAAACGTTTGTGTGCCTGGGGGGGACAGAGAAAGTGAGGGATGTGCAGAATTTATTGATTTATTGCCATTTGTCTGTGAGCCAGTGAAATGCAGCCAAACAGCCAAACCCACAGGCTCCTGTACGAGCCTGGTGACCCCCAGAGGCTCTTCCCAAATTTTCTATGAGGTGCACCCTGAATCTGGGAGATGTCCATCACCTCTAAAGGTGGCCCAGAGATCCTGGGGGCATCCAGGCCCACGGAGGCAGCTGCTGTGGATGAAACTTTCCATCAGGGAAGGCAGAATAAATCTTCCTACCTTTTAAAATATATTAATTTATTTATTTATAGAGCAAATAGGCTCCAAATACTGTTTCTTCCTGGTGTAAACATTGGCTGAAGTGCCTCCCACCAGCAGAGGCTGCACTCAGATATCTCCAATTTTGCATTCCCATCATTCCCATCTTCAAACCAGGGCCTTTATGTTAGGCAACCAACACAAGTATCAAACTCTCCCAATAATCCTGAAGGGATAAAAACACACAGGGCAGAGCTGGCACATTGCTTAAGAGGGCAAAACCTTGTCACCCCTCAGCAGGGGCAATGGTGTTTGCACATTTTCATGGTGTTCTGTTTCTCCAGGTTTGTTCAGGATAAGAGAACTTGTGCAAAATTCACAGCAATTCACTGCCTGCCTCAATGAGGAAGCTGAGGAAAGTTGGGTTCTCTTGAGCTGTGGAAGCACTTGTGGGTATCAAGTGGTAAAATTAAATAGAGGGAAAAAAACAACAGTGGGAGCTTTATTTTTTGAAAACATTATATGGGCAATGGGAATATCACATAGCAAACATTTATATGTAATTCAGAATGTGTTGATCAAAGATCACCATTGGATTTTATTAAAGAGTGAGGCTGAATGTTTCGCAAGTACACACTTGTGCATTTCAGTGGGATTGAGATGTCTGTCTTCCTTAGACTCCTCAGAAAAATTAAAAAAAACCCATGCTGAGTGATTAATGCCTGGTTTGGGTTGGAAATACCAGGTTTAATTAAGTTTTGGCCTAATGGTCAGCTCAGAATAGGGAGGGAAAGATGTGGATGGGGGCAGGAGAGGGAAGATGTAGATGAGGGCAGGAGAGGGGTTACAGCTGCCAAACACATCCACAAATGGCAACACCATTTGTGGATGAGTTTGGCACCATTTTTAAGACCCATGGGACCAGAGCTGGAAGTCTTTTATTAGCCAAGAAATTCCCATTTCTGGGAGTGCCCCCCACACAACAGCACTGCACCTTGTGTAACCCAGCTCCTGAGCACAACCCCTGTGTGTGACTGTGCCAGCATCCCACTTTTGTTATGCACCACATCCTCCAGTGCTTTCAGCAGCTCTCTGCAGGGCTCATCACAGGAGATGGATGACAAAGTGTCAGCTCCCAGCTCCCCCTGAAGATCTCCCCTCCCTGGGAAGGTGCCAATCCGAGCTGCCGCAAGCCAAGGCACGCTCGTGTTCTATCACATGTCAGGAGCCAGCAACAACAGCCTGGAGGGTGCCTTCCCCCCCTCCTCTCCTGTAAACAAAGGAACTCTTTATTGCTGGAGTATCAGAGCTGCAGGAAAGCTGTGAATCCTGACTGCTACACGGCACACACAGCTCCTGCTCCCACAAACAAACCCTGCTGCTGCTGCTGCTGGAGGTTTGATCTGCAAGGCACCTCAGGCACCCTCACACACAATCCACTCTGGGTATTTCAGAGTGATTTCAGAGTGATTCCAGTGATGGGATTTCACTCTGCTTCTAAGGAAGAGGCCACCATTACACAAAATACAGAGCCTTGGTTTAAATTGGGTGGAGGTTATTTTTAATTTCAGATGTTTAATTAAATTAATTAATTAATTAATTAAATTTCATAAAATTTAATAAATTTAATAAAATTTAATTTAATTAATAATATATTAGTGTATTATTATATTATATATTTATTATATATAATGTAATGATGTATTATTATATTATGTATTATATATATACATAAACATATATATGAACATATATAAACACACACACATATATATATATATACATAATATTCATTATAGTTTATTTATTATAAATTATTTAACAATAATTTAATTTCACAACATTTAATTTAAATGTCCCAGAACTGGAAGCATTTTGTGGAAGCAGTGGCGACATTAAGTGGCTGGGACTGAATTAAAACTGCAAGGAGAATAAATGGAAGCAGCATTCTTTTGTGATTCCCATCCTCCAGAGAGAACAATGACCAATTCAGCCTTCCTGGGGAAAAATAAGGACCCTCCCACACAAAAAGTCACAGCAGCCCAGCTGCCACCCAGTCCACATTTTATGCTCCCCATCACCATCTAAGAGCACAGAACTGCATTGTCCACTGCTGGAAGGGTACCCAGGCCAGTGGAGCTGTGGCTTTCTGCAAAGACCCCATTTCTCTCTCTTCCAGCTGCCCAAATTCCACTCCAAGAGCTTCCTCTCATCTCCAGCAGCTGTGTGCACACCTCCATCTTGCAGGCTTTGTGTGCCACAAACATCCCAGCTCAGAACAGAGCTTAGAACAACCCTTGGCCATCAATTCATACACAAACACAGCAAATGCCTTTACTGAAATAATAAACAGGCAAAGCAGTGTGATCTTAACCAGCCCAAGGCAGCAGGAAAGCCAAGGGGATGAGGCAGATCCACACACTGGCTTCCCAAAAAAACATCCCAGAAAATCACAGGTGACACAAGCCCACAGAATGGATGGCACCCATGGAAATGTCCTCCCAGCAGCCCTTATCTGCAGGAGAGCAGGAATCCAGCCCTGAAAACAGAAGGAGCTGCAGACAGACATTTCTTTTGCTTCCACACACAAGGCAGGCTGCACACGAGCACAGTAATCTCTCCTGTCCCACAATTCTTAGGGCTTTTGCTCTTTGCCTGGTTTGTTTGGGGTTTTTCAGGTGGTTAAAGCATTCTGCAGAATTTTTTTTTTGCTTGTTTATGCTCCTAATGCAGAAGCAAGCATTGAGCAGACTGAGGTGTCACAAGCTGAGGCTGATCTGTGCTGCTGTTCCAACTCTTTAGCTGCAAACTCCTCTCTTGGACCCAGCTCCCAAACCCTTCACATCCTGGGGAGGGATGGATTAAGTGCAGCAGAACCTCCTGTTACCAAAAATTAGCAAACCAAGTGGAATAAAATGGTGCATGAGGGCCAAAAATGCCCAGGCTTTGGCTCCTTGGCCATTCTTCATCCCAAAGGAAGCAAGAGGGAGCTTCAGGAGCAAGCAGCAAATATTTCTGCACTGCTGCTGCCAAGAGCCTCCTGTGAGCAGCCAGGGCAGGCAGGGAGGGTGGCCTTGATGGTTCCCATCTGCTTCCCACGGAGGATAATCCTGAGCTCCCTCACTGGGGCCATTCCTGTGCAGAGTTAATGATTTCTGTGTGTTCCTGTCCCCAAGGGAAGTGCCACTTACACATCTCTGGGCACTTACAGCAATTTTCCCTCAGTCTGCACATCTTGGTCACCCCCAGGGAGAAACCTGACCAGAAACCTGCTCAGAAACTTGCCCACTTTTATTCTGCTTGCTTTACTTTCTGTTTATCCTCACCAATGTGGTTTTCAGATGGAGGAAGCAGCTAATTTTGACATGAACTCAATTAATCCTCACAATAGGTTGTGGGCATTAAAATTAAGCTACACAAGCTTTGGAGGGAGTCAGAATACAAAGAATTTCATACAACATCTGTAAAAAGGCAGATTATTGTCCTGCCCCTCCATCTCACCTCTGACATCAGCACCTCTATAAATGAAAATAATTCACCTGTGCCCACAACACACCTGGATTTTAACCATCAGGTACTCATATATTTACTTGCCATGCCTCAGGCACCTCTCAGCAATCCCTTTTTTAAGCTCTTGAAGAAAATCCCAACACAAGCAGCTCTGTTCTTGCAATGCAATTCTGTTGAGGTTTTTCTACAACTTCAAAAATAGTGGCCAAATGAAAATGTAGTGGTGTCATGACAGGCAAAACAATCTCTTGAGGGGTTTGCTCAGCAAGTGTGTGTTCCTTGAAATAAAACAGCTTTTGTGTTGCTCAGAAGACAAGGCAGCAAGTTCTTACATAAAGAACAAAAGAAACTAAATGGGGTTGCCTTTCTACCACTGTCAGTGCTGGCACAGATGTGAGCTGAACATAATAGTGTGCGTGGTTTTATTTAAAATAGACTTTTAAAAATTATCCAGGAAATTTTGGGACATATTTAAAGGCCCATTTCAGCATTTTCCAGGTGCATTTTTGTCCATTACTAAACCATTTTGTTAAGATATACAGGCTCCTGTAAAATAAAAGACATTGCTGGAGAATTTTCATTTGAACCTTCCCCGAGATATTACCACCATCAGTTAGCCATTTATTTTTATGTAATCTGCATAAAGACAGGAGCAGGCTCTCGTGCTGCAGCTCAATTTTCCATATGAAAAGGTATAAAGCTGTAATAAATCCCAGCAGTCACAGCTCAGCTCCCTTCTGTGGGAGGAATCACACTGAGACAAATCCAAATGTTCCACAGCCTCTCCAAATTGCTTTCTGTGGATGTCCTTGAGCACCTCCACTTCTTTATTATTTCCATCAAACCCAATTTCCACTGGGACTACCCCAGCAGTTGATCATCACTCTATAAACCTGTCAAGTGCCTTGGAGACCCCTGGCAACAGCTTTTGTCACTCCAGTGCCTCCTTGGAAACTCTTGTGTGAAAGCAGAGCCATCCTCATGCTCAGGGGAAATTGATATCCTCAGAGTGGCTGAATGCAGATGTGGGGAGGATCTTCCCCACAGCCCTGCCTGGGTTTGGGAAGCACAGCCATCCATGAAGATGGAATCCCACCATGTCTCCATGCAAAGCTGCCTCCTCTGGAAGGCTGCTGGGAGCACTTCAAAGGGAATTCTGAGGGATTAACCACTGCCAGCCCTCTTTGGTGGTGTTTGGGATCCAGCAAAATCCTCCCTGTGCTCCTCAGGGGAGATACCAGAATGCCAGGGCCAGACAGACAAGCAGGGCAAACTCCTGTTGGTTTATTCAAGCCCTTTCCTGTTGTCATTTTATCACAGGGGTTCCACACTGCTGTCTCCTTATCACAAAATTCTCACACCTTCTTGGTGTTTCTCATGGACAGCTCCTCAGAGCATTAACTCTTTCTCCTTCATAAAGCAGCCTCTGACCCCAATTCCCTTCTCAAGGGGCCACACCACTATCTTTATTTTCTTACATTCTATCCCCCCCACAACAAACTGCTTTTTCCATCCAAAATCCAGCTGTGGGATGGAGCCTGTGGCACTGGCTGTGATTGTCACTCAAGGGCACAGCCCAGCACGGGCTCCTGCTGTGCCTCAGCCCATGGATCCAGCCTGGCCAGATCCCTCTGGCAGACGTACATCCCACCCAGCCTGGTATGATCCCAGAACTGACTGAGGTGCCCTTGATCTGTTGCCATCTTATTGCAGGGTACCACAGTGTTATCTCCTTATCACAAAGGTTTCACACGTCCTTGGTGTTTCTCATGGGCATCTCCTCAGAGCACTGACTCTTTCTTCTTCACAAAGCAGCCACTGACTCCAGTTCCCCTCTCACCCAGCCACCCCACTCTGTTATAGCATCTTCTTCTCACTGGTTACAGCTGTGGCCTGGTAAAGTCAGGCCTGCTCCTAATCTTTGATGATTGGCCCAGCTGTAATTCCTTAGGGGTGAGATTACTTTCTACACTATCTTTATTTTCTTATATTCCATTCCCCTACACTATCCAAGGTACACACTTGGCTCCCTTGCTGCTGTTTCCCCCAGAAATATTCCTTCTTATTCCTCTCTCAACACCACAGCTGGTCCTTGGGACAATTTTGTGCCCAAGCCAGCAAGCAGAGCTTTTGTGGGTTTGGGGAGGGGGCAGCAGCCACATTTTTTCTCACACGTGCTCTCCTAAAACTTGGCCAACCACAACGGAGTAATTTACTTTATAATCCCAGTTTTAGAGCAGTGAACAGGGAGGGGTTGCAGAATGCTGTGCACCACACCCCAGTGAAAGGAATAGTGGATTTGTCTTTCCAAACAAGCTGTGGGTCTGCTGGTAAATAAAACCAGCACTGGGAGATAAAAGAAACAATGGGAAAGATTCCACTGATTGATGAATGGAAAAAGATATTTGCTTTTACAAATAAAGTTTAGGTTTGCTGACAAATGAAATTAGACATTAAGAGATGAAAGAAACAATGGGGAAGAAAAACCCCTAAATTCTGTAAGAATTAACAATTTAAAAGGGAGTGTTGTGCATTAGAGGGAAATCTCTGGTATCAGGCATATTGAACCTCTCAAGTATCTCAGAAATGGGGAAAGAGAGAAGGGAAATGGGAAATTGGGATAAAAAAAGAGGCTGAGTCCTCCAAAAATGAGAGACATCCTGGGGGATGCCCCATGGCCTCTCCTTTATTGGGATAAATATCAAAGGACTCCTCTGTCTCCTTTTGGACATAAACCTCTGGTGTTTGTGGGTTAATTTTCCTGACAGCAGCAATCAGCAGTGGCTCCCAGGGCAGAGGAGTTCAGCCAAGAGAGGTCACCTGAGGGCTCAGGTGGGGTCAGGGGAGCATTTGGGTGGTTTTCCATGGAACAGCAGCACCAGATTCCCTGCCTTTCACGTGGCTTTGGGATTTATCCCCTCAAAGTCTACTTTTTCAGAAAAATGGCAGATGAGGAGATATCAGAGTGTAAACACAGGCCTTGGTTTTATCAAATTTAGCACCATTTTGGTATGGGGAATTTCTGGGTGCAGAGCAGAGGCTGGCAGGCATCAACAACACAAAACCTCATAAAACCCCTTAAAACCTCATAAAACCCCATAAACCCCCTTAAAACCTCATAAAAACCCACAGGCACACAGTCAGGCTGCTGTGTGTGGTTGTAGATATTTCTGCTTGCCCCCATAGTTAAAGCTGAGCTTTCTTTGAGATGCTGCTTGCCCACGACTGCCCAGACAGCCCAAAAACAAACGAGTGACACTCAATGGCTGTGCCACTGCTGCAGGTTGGCTCAGAACGACATTGCCACCTCGTTATGGTGACAAACCACTCCCAGCTGGGTGCACAGCACGGGCCAGAGCACAATCTCCATCTGACATTCAGTCTGTTCACTTGGAGCTGAGCTGGAGAGCTCCATAACCCCAGAAATCATCTTAACCACTGCCAGGGGAGGGCAGGAGAGGGGAGAACGTGGAGTACACACATTTTCACACACACACAAATGGTGCTGGGGTGTGGATTTGTGCATTTACAGGCAAAGCTGGCCAGAAATCCCAATCCTGCTGTGCTCAGCAGCTGCACCTGGAGGGATGGGTCACAGGGCATGGGAGGTTTCACTCAGGAAGAAATCTTAAATATCTGAATATAATACCTAAATATCTAATATCTAAAATCTTAACTATCTATGATATCTAAAGCCATGCCCTAATGTCCAGGTTCATTAATTAGTTCACGTCCTACATCCAATATAGATTTTGTTTCTAAAAAAGACTAAGATTCTCACCTTCAAAATCATTACATAAACTCAGAAAACATTAAAACATTACCAAAAAAAAAAGCCCCAAAATCCCAACCAACCAGAAAAAAAGCCCTTTATTAAATTTAATTAAACTTACCAAAGTCCACTAGTGTGTTTAGGTGCTCTAATATATAACTTTTGGTACATTACAAAGCAGGTGTCCTGGTTATCAAAAGATGTCTTAAATGATATCTCAGTTTGTCCTGGCTGTACAAATCCCCATAAATCCAGAGGAGCCGATCCTTTAAAATCAGGCTTTGGAATTTTTGGCAATAAAACTGGGAGCTCAGCTGGGATGTAGTGGCAGGATTTAAAGCCAAAACCAGCAGGAGAGAATGAACTGAATGGCTCTCTGAGCACTACATTGGACATGACCTGTGCTGAAGAACAAAGTCACACAAACCTGCAAATCGTGCCCACAGGGCACAACAGCCTAGAATTTCTAAATCTGTCCTCCCAGACACATTTCTGACAAATAACACCTCAGATATTTTTAAAGTTCACCATCTCTGCCTCAAGATAAGCATCTTATTAGAGCTGCCACAGAAATTCACATTTCCAGTACTTTTAAGGCTGATCCGGACAACACGAGGAGGTCCAAAGAGCACAAGGCAGGTACGAAAGAATTCAGATAATTTCCCAAAACCTGCTAAAATCCATAATTACACAACATTTCCTCTAACAGGTGGCCAAGTGCCAGCAATCCTGCTGAAGGTAAGCCAGAGTTTGTGGCATCACCCTTCCTGGAGGGGAAAACATGAAAAGGGCAGGAATTTAATTTGCTTTTTCTTATCTGCACAATCCTCCTGAGCAAGAATGGCCCCAGCTGCCTCCTGCCAAGCAGAGAAAGCACTGGGGAAGTTTTGCTGGTTTTTGTTACTGAGGAGCTGGGCTAGAGGAGCAATATTTAGAGTTTCTTGTCATTCAGGAGCCAGACCTTCAGGCTGCAAAATTACAGCAAAACCAATCCTGCTTCGTTCATTTTAATGCAAGAATTCCAAACTCTCCTAAAAGAAAGGACCAAGTGTGATCCTGCTCACAGAGAATTCCTCCAAGTTAAAAACTTCATGTTTTACCTTCCCCCAAGTTAAAACTTCCCCGTTTTCCCTTCCCCCAAATGTTTGTGTTTTATTTTTCCCCAAGTTAAAACTTCCATGTTTTACTTTCCCCCAAATGAAAACCTTCATGTTTTACCTTGCCCCTAATGAAAAATTTCCATGTTTTACTTTCCCCCAAATGAAAACCTTCCTGTTTTACTTTCCCCCAAATGAAAACCTTCATGTTTTACCTTCCCCCAAGTTAAACTCTTCATGTTTTACCTTGCCCCAAATGAAAACCTTCATGTTTTACTTTCCCCCAACTGAAAACCTTCATGTTTTACCTTGCCCCAAATGAAAACCTTCATGGTTTACCTTCCCCCAAATTAAAACCTTCATGTTTTACTTTCCCCCAAATGAAAACCTTCATGTTTTACCTTGCCCCAAATGAAAACCTTCATGTTTTACTTTCTCCCAAGCTAAAACTTCCATGGTTTACCTTGCCCCAAAAGAAAACCTTCATGTTTTAGTTTCTCCCAAGTTAAAACCTTCATGTTTTACCTTGCCCCAAATGAAAACCTTCATGTTTCACTTTCCCCCAAATTAAAACTTCAATGTTTTACCTTCCCCCAAGCTAAAAAGTTAAACCTTTATTTTTTACCTTGCCCCAGCTTGGGGAAATGGCCAATACTGCCATAACAACAACAACAATAATAATAATAATAATGATAATAATCATGATGTTTGGCTGCCAGTGAGTTGATGTTTCTTAATCCCCACAATTTTGCACAGCTCTGTCACTACTTAGACTCGTCCTTGACAAGCTGGGACAAAAATGAACTTTTCAGTGCTACATGAATGGATACAGAGGGGAACTGTGACACTGTGCAGGTGACAGCCACCACAAGGAACACCACAGAGGTGAAAGTTCAGCTTCAGGGGTGTTTTATTGTCACTTTAATTCAGGGAGCACCTCAGATCCAACTCTTGATTAACTCCAGCTCAACACCCAGGAAAGGCTGTGACCCTGATAATTGTCCCCAGGAATTCCTGTTTTCCTTCTCCCATGCCATGGAAAAACCAGGAGGAAGCTCTGCCTGGCCCCAGCCCAGCTGATGAGCTGCTCTGCCTCGCCAGGTAGAACACCCAGCAAAGCCCAGCGCTCCCAAGGAATGCAGGGGAGCTCAAATCAATATTCAGCACAGATCCCTGCACCACAGCACTCCCATTATCTTGTGTGGCACATGCACTGTTCCCATGGCAACCAGCATCCTTCATCCTGCTCCATTATTTGGGCGGTTTGAGGCTCTCACAATCTCTGGTGCCCAAACCACGGCTCAGAGCTGCTTTGTGCTAATCAGCCTCAAGAAGAAAAGAAGAAAATGCAGCAAAGTCTGGTTTTTCTAATCTATCAGCAGCATGGAAAGCAAGAAGTGGCATGGGAAATAGAGTTCCAGCAGCTGAGGGGAAGGGACTCTTATGTAACCTCCTTCATTAGGCGAGACTAACGTGCTGCAAATCCACTCCAGCCTTTCATTGCCACACACTGAACAGCTGCCCTGGCAGGATCTTCACCAGGAGCAGCTTTGTAATAGGTGTTAGGAAATCAAATCTCCCTGCACATCTATTGTAACATTAGTGCCTCTCTAATTGATATCACACAGGTCTTTATTTTGAAAAAGGGCTCAGCTTGTAAGCACCAGCAGCATGGTCATGGAAAATAATTTGATTTTGACCTTTTTATGACGTCTGCTATTAAAGTTTTAAAGGGCTATTATCAAAATCTATAATCTTTATAGTATAATCTATATTTGC
Source organism: Ammodramus savannarum pratensis (assembly GCA_020466415.1). Classification (NCBI taxonomy): domain Eukaryota; kingdom Metazoa; phylum Chordata; class Aves; order Passeriformes; family Passerellidae; genus Ammodramus; species Ammodramus savannarum. The sequence continues at coordinate 18,479,789 of JAHXMQ010003857.1, read as the reverse complement.
TTGATATAAACTGTCCCTAGATACCTTAAGCAAGCTCTATCAATAACACCACTTCATTTCTTTTTTTTTTTTTTTATTTTTGGGCATTTAAGCATTTCCACATCAAAGCATTACAGCAACCTCATTATGCTCTGCACAGCTTAATACAAAGTTCCTCTTAGTCACCAACCAGGGAATTTCAGGCAGAAAATAAATAACCTCATTTATTAAAGAGACCCTTGAAAAATCATCCCTAAGTTGCCAGCCTGGGGTTTATCCCTGGGAAATACACATGGGTCAGTAGGAACACACACAAATGCTTTGAAGTTGGAGGATTTGAAGGCTCCTAAAAAGAGATGTTGAAATAAATAAATAAATAAATAAATAAATAAGACACTAAGCCAGAAAATGTCCTTACAAGTGACAAAGGAGCCTGACAGGCTGCTGAATTAAGCTGAGCTTAAATGTGCTCAGCACCTGTTGGGAGAAGCAGGGATTCTCTGAGCCTCCTGAGCAGCATTTCTGACAGCCACATTCCCTGTCAGGGCAGCTCTGGGGTCTTCTGGAGGTGAGCAGGGTCAAAACCAAGGTCAGCCATGCCCACTGGGGATGGAGGGAAGCAGCTGAGCCCATCCCTCCCCAGAGCATCCAGGCAGCACCAAAGCCCCATTTCCTGGTGTCTCATGCTTCAAACAGGGCTGGCTGAGGTGGGGGCCACCCTCCTTTCCTCCCCAGCCCCACAACAAGCATTCCAGCCCAGCAGAGTGCACGAGGGCCCAGGCAGACCCTGCTCCCCTGGGCTGGAGAGCTGACATCGCGGTCCGCACACGATTTCAAACAGAAACAACAAACACTGAAAGCTTCTACAGGAAAGAAGCCCCAAAAAAAGCCCTTTTACCACTGGCTCAAGAATGTGTCAAGCACTGAGGGGAAGCAAGAGCAACATGAGAGCTCTGAGCTGCTGCCAGGGGT
>JAHXMQ010003857.1:18467986-18478738 GCA_020466415.1 Ammodramus savannarum pratensis | reverse complement strand
GTAAATATTGTACATGTAGTTTTTAGTATACAGACATAACACCGCCCTGGGGGCAGGCAGAGAGCCTGGAACTGTTCTGCTGGATGGACCTCAGCTGGGCAGGAGAAAGAATTTTATAGATAAGAAACAATAAACCACCCTGAGAATGAGAACTGAAGAGCTCCAACTCATTCTGCAAGAGCTTGGGCTGGGAAAAGAGACTTTCTAACTTTTCTTGGGGTCACTCTGACCAGCTAAAGATCCCGACAGTGTCTGGGTGCAGGGCACAGCCCCAGAGCCCGGTGCCCTGCTGGTGCCCCCAGCCCAGGCTCACCCACTGCTCCCAGCCCTGTGCAGCTGGCTGAGCCCAGCTCAGGGCAGCAGAGAAAGCCCTGATCCCCACACAGGATGGAGCTGCCATGAGATTTCTGTGGTTTCACACTGCTGCTCCTCAGCCCCGGCACAGATTTGGAATTCTGCTTGTGTTCGACAGCCAGCGAAATCAATGGAATTAAATCCAGCCCATTTGTACCATTTAAGCCCACAGAGAAGCTTAACATATTTAATCATATAGCTTCCTTCCATTCAATAATTTGCCAGAGGAAAAGGCATGGAATTTTCCATCCACACTTTCCCTTTGGAATGTGCACGGCTCCATTTTTCCTGATGGGATGGAGAAACTCTGTTGGTGACCCAGGAATGCTCAAACGTCTCTCCCTTTCTGTGTGCTCCAACCTAGGGGGGGCTGTTTCCTTCCAGGCTCTGTGTCACCCTCCTTTAAGTGACCAGCAAAGGATGCTAAAACGAGAATAAAATGGGATTGGGAGGTGAAGGAAGCAGCACATGCAGCTGAGGAAGATGACATTGTGTTACCCTGAAGCCCATCTGCTAATTCAGAGAGGATCCAGCAGACAAGAGCAGCAGGATCCTTGAGGAATGATCTCTTTTTTCAGAGATGTTCAAACCCCTTTCAAATAATCCCAGTTAATTTTAATTTCGGAAGGTTAGATAGTCCTCAGAATTTTCTCTAATTGCATATTCCTCAGAATAGACTCCTCTGCTTGCTCTGTAATCAAATCATAATTAAAGCATCTGTGTCGTTTTATCCATCCCTTCCTGCTATTTGTAACATTTACAGAAGGCAACAAAGATGCAGAATGCAAAATTTCCAGCGCCGAGGCTGGGCAGCAGCAGTGCCATGATGGGGATTTGTGCTGCTGTGGGTGCCTGAGCATCTCCTCAGGCTTTCCTTGGCCTTTCCAAACAGCCCAGGAGGAGAAGAGAACCAAACAGTGCCCCCCGTGTTGTGGCCACCACTGGAGGCTGTGTTTCATCCCTGGGATCCTTGTTTTTAACCAGCTGCCTCCTTCCATCTGGGCAAACTGGCCTGGGGCAGGCAGAGGGGCTGGAATTAGGGAGGTGTTACCATTTCCTTCTTCAGCAACATCACTGTGGCAGAAATGAGGATTTTCTCTTTGGGCAGTTGTTAGATGGGTCTCCACTCACCCAGGAAGAAAATGAGTCTCCAGATGAGTCTCCAATGCTTTCCAGGCAGGGAAAAACATCCCAGACCAAAGCAACCAAAAGCAAAGTGGTTCCCTGAGCTTCATCACAGAACTCAGAGGAACTAATTTGTCACTGTCACATTTTCTGAAAAATCCCTTCACCAGGACTTCATCTCCTGGGAAGCTGAGAAGGCTTAGAAAAGAATGAAAACAACAATTATCTCATTTGCTTCTCCTGTGTTTGCTGCTTTGGAATGTGGTCTGGAGATTGTTTACCAACAGGTGAATGTTTGATTGGTTCCATGTGAATTGTTTTTAATTAATGGCCAATCACTGACAGCTGTGTTGGACTCTGAGTCAGTCACAAGTTTTATTATCATTCCTGTTAAGCCTTCTGATGTATCCTTTTCTTTCTTTATTATTAGCATAATATAATAATATAATGTAATGTGATGTAATGTGATATAATATAATATAACACAATATGATATGATATGATATGATATAATATAATATAATATAATATAATATAATATAATATAATATAATATAATATAATCAGCCTTCTAAGAACATGGAGTCAGATTCCTCATCTGTCACCTCATCCTGGGGACCTCACTAACTCAACACTAATTGGATTATTGGTGGTACCCTTTCCCTCCCAGAGCATCATAGAAATCATATTTCACATTAGAAGTGTTTCCATAAACTTTTCACCCACTGCTGTGGAGTGATGAACAAACCTCTCTGGGGAAAGAGTTTGCAGTTTGGGTTTTGTCTGCTTTATTTCAGAAAGACAGGGGGAAAGAATCAGAATTCCTTGCAAAAGCAGAGTTTAGGCTCAGACAGGGATAATTTCCTTAGGGATTTGTAGTTTGTATTAAAAGGAATGCATTGATTGGTAAATGAAAGCATCTATTTTTCAAAAGAAAAATTTTCGATGTATTTATGCACCACTAACATGGCTTTTTCTTCCATCCTAGATTTTAGTCTTGTTACACAATTTTGTAATGCTACAGAATGAACCTCAGCTGTGTAGGCATCACTTGATAAACTCCTGATTACAACTGGTATAAAAAGTACTGATTTCTCACGGAATGTTTTTCATTGCAGCATCATTCTAGTGAAACATTCAAATAATTGTTATTTTGCACAGAAAATATTCCGTTTACACAAAGGTTACTCTAAGCACTTCAGACTGAAATCAGCACTGAGTTTCCTCTCAACATCACTTTCATTCTGAAATATAACTTATAGACAAAGATCAAAACTGGAGAACAATAAAAATTTTCCATCTTAACAATTCACTGTAGGAATCATTTTTAGATAACTCTATTTTTGGACAATGGATGCTTTCAGAACCAACTTTGAGTGGAAAAGAAATTTTGGAAAAAATGACACCTCAGTTTCTTTAACTTAAGTCTTAAATAGAAATTTCATAGCTACTGGGTAATGTTAGATATAATATCTGGGGTGATTTATTAATTTCAGGGGGTGTTTTATGTCATCGGGATTGGTGTAGATTATTGGGATAGCTGCAGATCATTCGGACGGGATTGCAGCAGATCATTGGAATGGGATTAGTGCAGATCATTGGGATTGCTGCAGATTCCTGGGATTATTAATTATTTTACTTCCTAGTTTATAAGGGACCAATCCTATCCACGTTCTGTCACTTTTCTGCATGAATAAATATCCAGCTGCAGATGAATTCACTTATCACACTACACATCTCAAATATCCAGCTGCCAGCCTTGCCCTTATAAAAGGCCCACACAGGTGAAGCTGTTATTGATATTATTTTCCCCTTAAAGATCTACATTTAAAAAGCAGAAAGGTAAATCCTATAATCCAGTTGGTGCCTGGTTCCATCCTCACGCAGAGCTGAGGATGGGAGCAGAAGCTGGGGCTGAAATGCTGCCTCTCCTCACCCTGACAGCCACAGGGCAGGAACCAGGGGGACAAAACATCTCAGTCGGGTTCTGAAGCAGATTGATTGTGGTTTAAAATCCTAAAGATTGAATTTCTCACTGCTATTGGCACGAGCAGAGACTCAGCTGCCTGGTCTGAGCTCTGCAGGAGCTGAGCCCGTGTGTGCGAGCTCTGTCCCCCTCTGTCACCTGCTCAGAGAGCTCAGGGATGCTGCAGCATCACCCCTGCCCTGCCAGCTCAGGGCAGGCTCTGCTTTATGTAACCAAATGTGGCAGCACATCCAAAGCACAACCATGCAAATGTCACAGCTGACCCTCCAACGTGCACTTGCAAGGCACAGATTTATCCCCAAGTCCAAACTCATTTCTCGTCTCCAACGTTCAAGGCAGGCATGAGTTAGAAGAGATCATGGTAAGTAGAAAATCCTAAGATAACTTGAAAAGAAATTGTCACCAAGGATTCTCTTCAGAGATAATATTGTTTTTCCAAATCACTTGTTCGTAGTTGAGTCATCCCAGAGAGAATCTAAAGCTTGTGGAAATTTGTCACTGCGTGTAGTACGAGGAGTGCAGAACTCTTGCAGATTATTTAGAAATTTCCCTTTTGCATCTGGAGCTTGGATTGCACTTACAGGGTGAATAGATTCAAGCACACAGCCAAAAACATCTTCCCCCACCGCCCTCCCACTCGTTCCCCCTCCTCATGTGCAATTACTACTCTGTTAGACTTCACAGTGCCACCAACACTGCAGCTCTGGAGCAGCAATAAAATCAGCAATCAGTGCCTTCAGTAAATACATTAACACCAACTCATCCATGCCAACAAATCATTGTTTACTTCTGAAATATGTTTTAGCAGACCACGGTATTCATCAATCAAGTGAGGCTGGGCTCTGAATGTTCTGAGAGAGGCTCAGATTTTCACTTTGCCAACAGAACCACAAAACAAATGGAAATTGCTTTCCTCTCTCTCTTTCTCCAAGGAATGTTTGCACACCTGAAAGATAACACTGCCCTGTCTGAAATCTGTCAAACTAGCTGTCTGTGGAGAAATTCATGATCACAAAGCTATGGAGGAGGAAAACACCTGAAATTCACGCAGACCATACTCATGTGGACACACACAATGCAAACCAGCTGTGACAACCAGCAGTCCCTGCTGATCATCAGCAAATGACACCACTTGTGCCTTTAACCTCAGGAGAAACCAAACCCAAGCACATTCTGTACTCTAAAGATTTAAAACTCCCTTACAAGGAGTTCCCTGCGATGGCAGTGTTGCTGTTAAAATCCTTCAAACTTACCAATTGTGCTGCCTAATTAGAAAGAGAAATTCTGAGCTGTCTTCAGAACCGTTCAGTACCGTTCTTAACATGGCAATTCCTGACAGATTTAATGCATTTACCATTAGAATTGCAATTTATTTTGGCAGCTGAAACAGCTCCTGTTTTCTCTGTGCCCCCTGCAGCACCTCCAGCGCTCCAACTCGCACACATTGAGTGATTTGATCCTCTTTGAAACCTGAGCCACTTTCACACCTGCACGCACATTTAGTAAGTCCGAGTTTTAAATCACTGCTCTCCATATCCAGAACTCCACATTTGAAACACAAGCTGCCAAGTTCCTCGGCTTTTGAAAGGACCAGGAGCAGCCACTGTCCCTTTAATGTTCCACCTCGTCTCCAAAAGAAACGACTTTTTACTAGAGCTCAGTGTGATTCATTGGAATTTGCCAGGCAGGTCAGGAAATCCCCTGAAGCAGAGGAAGAATATTAAAGAGATGGGACATGTATATCAAATCTCATTACTGTTCTCTTCTGAGAATCAATCAGGTGAAAGGATGTGATGATGTCATTATGACATCATTGACTTTGGGATTAGCAATTCAGAGCTACTTAGCAACCAAAGCTGTCCAATACAGAAGTAAGAGATCCAGTGGAAGATGTTATCATCTGACCCACTTACTGCAAGATAAATATTTGTCAATGCTGGTTTTGAGACTTTATCAGAGATGCGAAAACTTATGGACAGCCTTGTTTCAAGTGCAGAATATTTGAAATAAAACGTCCCCCCTGAACCTTTTCCATTTATATCCAAGTGTATTCTTTACCCCATAACAGCTTATATCCATGTTCCCTCTCAGTCACCTTCTTCCTCACCTTCCCATAAATCTAAACCCCAAAAATGCACAAAGAAAAACCTTCTGCTAAACAGATTATTGTTATTTTAAGAACTACAAGCTCTGTCAGAAACTCAAACCTTGTATAGTCAAGGGAGACTAATATAATTGCATCAAAATGCAAGCTTGGAAAGCATGCTTATTTCATTAAAGTAAGCTGAAAAGATCCAGTTGATGAGCTCTGGTATCCGTCAGAAATTCCAACCAAAATAAAAAGGAAAAAGCTTTGTGCATGAAAAAAGAATTGGTCACGCTACTTCTGTGGCTATTTCTGGGACCTGAAAGGGTTTGATGCCCGGAATCTATGGCTGACCTGATTTTCTTTAAAGTTCACTCGTCTCTGTTGAAAATACAGTTCTAAACGAGTTCTAAAGCAACCAAGCGAAGCTCTCCGATGCCCTGAAATTCAAACTAAAGCTTTAAACCCGTTCCCAACAAGCCAGAAGCGGAGCGCTGGGCTGACACTTGGTGTTCCCGCAGCCACGGGCGAGCGGAGCACCGCGACGCGTTTGGGGAGCAAACGAAAGAAAATAAACCACTCCGCCTTCTGCAAAGAACTTTTATTATCGGGGCGAGGCCGCTCCAGCTCTGCACGGCTCCGAGAGCCCCGCGCTGCCGAGAGCGCCCGCGGAGCCCGCACGGAGCGCACAGGGAGCGGCGGAGGCTCCGCGGAGCGCGGCACGGCTCGGGGAGCCCCGGGGAGCCGGCTCGGAGCCTCCCCGAGCTCCGGCAACAGGCGGCAGCTCCCGGCCATCGCCGCTCCCCGCGGGGCTCCGCCGCCCTGCGAGGAGCTGCCGGCTCAGCCTCCATGCCCCGGGGGCTGCCGCGTCCCCCTCTGAGCCCCGGCAGCATCCCGCAGCATCCCTGCATCCCTTAGCATCCCTTCATCCCGCAGCATCCCTTCATCCCGCAGCATCCCTTTATCCCGCAGCACCCTAGGCGCGTTTCCCCCGCGGGGCTCGGGCTCGGGGTCGTGCTGGAGCCCGCGGTCACAGCGCACAGCCTACCTGCCGAGGAGGAGGAGGAGGAGCAGGAGCAGGAGGAGGAAGAGGAGCTGGAGGTGCCTCTGCCGCCGCCGCCGCCCGTCCCGAGCCACCGGCGCTGCCCTCCCCGAGCGATATTAATGTTCATTTAAAGCTCGGCGCCCGCCGCTCCGCCGCGCCCTCCCCGCTCGGGCTGGGGGCCGGGCCCGCACCGCCCCTGCCCGCCCCCGGACCGCCCCTCGGCACCGGCGGGTCCCCGAGGGGCTGCCAGAAACCCCTCGGCACCGACAGGTCCCCGAGGGGCTGATGGATGCCCCTCGGGGCTGATGGATCCCCCCTCGGCACCCGTGGGTCCCCCCGGGGCTGCCAGACCCCCCTCGGGACCCGTGGGTCCTCTCGGGGCTGATGGATCCCCCTCGGTACCGACGAGTCCCATCGGGGCTGATGGATCCCCCCTCAGCACTGGCAGGTCCCCTCTGGAGTGGTAGATGCCCCTCATGGCTGCTGGATGCTTTCTGGGCCGGTGGGTCCCCTCGGGGCTGCCAGACCCCCTCGGCACCGACAGGTCCCCTCGAGGCTGGCGGGTCCCCCCCAGGAGTGGCAGAGGCCCCTCAGGGCTGATGGATCCTTTCTAGGCCGGCAGGTCCCCTCCGAGCTGATGGATCCCCCTCCGGGCTGGCGGGTCCCCTCAGGGCTTATGGATCCCCCTCTGGGCTGGGGGTTCCCCTAGGGAGTGGCAGATGCCCCTCAGGGCTGATGGATCCCCCTCAGCACCAGCGAGTCCCCTCAAGGCTGATGGATCCCCCTCTGGTCTGGTGGGGCCCCCTGGGAGTTGCAGATGCTCTGTGGGGCTGATGGATGCCCTTGGGGCCAGCAGATGCCCCTCAGGGCTGCTGGATCCTTCAGGGTCCCCTCAGGGCCACTGGATCCTTTCAAGGCCGCGGGGCTGGTGTCAGGCTGAGCCTGTGTCGCAGGGCCTGGTGACACCTGTGACCAGCTCAGCCCGTTGTCCCCCATCCTCCCCCGGATGGTGCCAGGCAGCTCCAGTGCAGGGATGTGGTGCCCTCACCTGGTTCCCCCCAGCCCCATGGACCAAAGTTGGCCAGAGAAGTTGAAAATGGCCAGGCTGGGGCAGCCCCAGTGCAGGGATGTGGTGCCCTCAGCTGGTTCCCCCCAGCCCTGGTGAACCAAAGTTGACCAGAGAAGTTGAGAATTGCCAGGCTGGGGAGCTGCTGGAGGCTCAGAGCTCTCTGACCCGGTCTGAGTCACCAGTGTGGGATTTATTTCAAACAGGAATGCCTGGAAGTGTGTTTTGAACCTATAGAGACACAGATGTGCACCCGAGCCTCCTCAAAAATGCGGCCAGAATGGTCTCATTGCTGGGGTCTTGCTCAGTTGGTTGAGACATAAACTTTAAGGAATTTAGAGATTTTAGAGGAGATAAGATTTCAGTTAGAGAGAAGCTTTATTGGAGTTAATCAAAAGAAATGGGTAGGCCTTGATGAAGTTAAGAGTTTGTAGTTAACTAATAATTGATTGCTTGTCAGCACAATGTTTGGTTAGCTGGGTTTATAATGAAGAATATAGAAACTGATAAATGGCTTTTAGGAACATAAGACAATTATTTTTAGGAACATAAGACAATTGTGGCCTTCTCTATTCTGAAACCAATTGAAGATAAAGAATGGGAGTCCTACCAAGGGTTCATTTGTCAGATTTGCATTGAAAAGGTAGAAAGGTCAGAACGAGGAAGACTTCATTTACTTCCTCATTTTGGGACCCCTCCTCATGAAAGGCACCATCGACCCATTTCAAGGAACAAACTACGCGTGCTTAATGGCTTTTGAACTAATTGAATGGGAAGTGGGGAATGGGATGTACCAAAATTATGAATATGTATTTGTATTTTGGGTATTCAATACTTGTACAAACAAAAGGACTCTGCAATCACCTGTAATTTGTGGTGTGTATTTGGGAGCTATCCCACACTAAACATTCACTTTCTAACTCTAAACTGTTAGAGAGTTTTTGTCCATCATAGTTAGATATTGGTACTATATCAATATCCATATTTTTAATAGATCATTGGTGCTCTCTCAGTAAGATCAGACAGGGCCAGGTGGGGTCACCTGAGCCACCCAACCCAGGCACCCAGGGAAGGTGAAGAGCAGGGAGAGAAGACAGGGAACTGAGTAGGAATGTCACAGGCAGGGACAGACCCCAGGGAACACCTGCTGGAGAGTGCTCCTTGATGGTTCCTCAAGCAACCATCCCAGTGATGGAACCAATCTTGTCCTGTCCTGTGTCTCGCTGCATGAGCACACAGCTTGGAAAGTCAGGTAACACTCACAATTTTGTGTTAAAATGCACCAAATCAATAACAAAACCAGGCACAGGAACTGCACAGTCAAACACATGTTGGGTCCAGAGAGTCTGACCTCCTCCTTTCCATCCCAAATGGGGCTGAAAGGGTTTTTTTACTTTTGTTTTCCCCACCAATGCGTCATGAGCCCACCCCAGGTGTTTATTTCCTCAATGTCCACATTGCTCAGCGTGAATTTAAGGATGATATGTGAACCAATGTTTAACTCGTGATAATCACACAGCAAAAGGAACATAACCACTGATGTTTATTAGGACATAAAGATCAGGGCTTAAAAAGGGCTAATTAGCATTTCCAAACCCAGCTAATTGTACAGAGGTTGTCAGATTACTCAAAATCTTCAATGACCTGCTTGCAAGTTTTAATGGAGAAAACATGTCAGCAGAGTTTAACTCTGTTGCCCATTAATTACAAAGAGCATTTATGCTGAGAATAATAATTGGATTGCCCTGTAATTCACCATAATAATCAGGAATTTTCTTTGCCCACGTGGCTTGGAAAGGTAATAGCTAATGATATTTGAGCTGATTTTTACAGCAGCAATGAGTAACTCCTATCATTACTCCAGGGTTATAGATTTTGCTCCTGATTAGCACTTGATTAGTCCTTGTCTTCATCATGGTGCCATTGTCCTTGCATTTTGGTTCAGCATGGGTGCTGATTGACTCAGCTTTTTAAAAACACAGGATACATTCTGTTGTTCAGAGTTGTTCAGCACAATTTGACTCCTCCTTTTCTCTCAGAGATGCCTTTCTCTGGGCTTGGACATGCCATCAGCTCTGGTGGCACTGCAATGGGGCTGGCTGTCCTGTGCCTCTGGGACTGTTTGCTGTGAATAGGTCTGGAAAAATCCAGAACCACTGGAAAAAGTCAAGACAGCCTGACCTGGCACTGCCAGCCACGGTTGGGACCACTTCTCACATTTTTGATGCTTGAGCCTAGATGTATTTCTACTGGAAAGCTCCAGTTTGGTAAATTGTCATAAATCAAGTCTGTGAGGGAATTGAGGGAATAAATGACACTAACAGCCACCAAGGTGTAGACCAAAACCCCCAAAACTCCACTGCAGTAGGTCCCAAATTGTCCTGGACCTGCATTTAAGTAGATTTCAGGCCCACCTGAATTCAGTTTAGTCTGATCCATGAGACATTTGAAAATCTAAACTAATCCTGGTTTTGTGATATTAGAGAAAGGAGCTCAGGGAGCTGGGGTGGTTTAGCCTGGACAAAAGGAGGGTCAGGACAGATCTTACCTCTCTAGAACTTCCTGAATAAAGGGAGATGGAATTCAGTCTTTGTTCCCAAGTAACAAGGGACAGGACAAGAGGACACAGCCCCAGATTGTTCCAGGGGGAATGTGGACAGGAGAAGTCTGTGCTGTCTTTTGGAGGCAGTTCCATAATCTCTCTGTAAGGCTCACCTGTGAGGAGAGCTGTGCCATGCTCCAGTGAAGAGATCTGCTTGAAGCTGGATGTCACTCTGCAGTGCAGTGACTTGAGAAAGGTCTGCAGCTCTTCCATCCTCACTCAGAGATCTGGAGGCTTAAAAAGCCCAGAGAAGTATCCAAGCTCCCTATAAACAAAAAGCCATGAGATCAAGCCATGGATTTTACTGAAATAAATACTGAAATACTGAAATACTGAAATAAATACTGAAATACTGAAATATTCAAATACTGAAATAAATACTGAAATATTCAAATACTGAAATAATACTGAAACAATACTGAAATAATACTGAAATACTGAAATGCTTCCACATCAGAGCCAACTGTCCCAAAGCAGCAGAAAGATT
>JAHXMQ010003857.1:18442621-18457989 GCA_020466415.1 Ammodramus savannarum pratensis | reverse complement strand
TTTCCCACACACAGGGATTCCAACTCAGCTTGGGGTTCAAACACTTAAAATACTGATTTGATGGGGATATCCCAGCAGCTGAGTGTGTGGGGAAAGAAATGTCTCCAAGACCAGAGAAGCCATGAAGAAATGCCATGAATTTCACCACAAACACATAAAAGCAGCCAGCTCTTGCCAGGCCGGTTTCATCTTTCTCCCTTCACACACAGCAGCTCCTGCTCACAGCTGTGACCCCTCCTCTGCTGTTATGGACAATTTTAAAGTCATTTAAAAATTACTTTAATTTTAAAAGAACCAAACTGCATTCCTATGACCCTAAATATCCATGGCGTGCACCCTGCAGGTTGTTGTTGGCCTTGTGGGATCCAGCAGGGATGGTGTGGATGGTTTGGGATTTCAGAGCTGTGGAGTGGAAATTCCAGGCAGTTTCCACTCTCATTTCCAGCACTCTTAGCAATGCACTGCCTCTCTGGATTTCTCCAGCTCCTGGCAGTTCCATGGCACAGGACAGGCTGGGGATGCTCCATTTACTCAGCAGCTTCTCCACTTGCTTAAATCACACTTGATGGAGCTCTCCCTAAAATTTTCCTTACCCCATTCTATAAACCAATTTCAATCCCTAATGGGCATTTATTCCAATTCGTGGCAGAGAAGAATCAGTGGAGCAGTAGTTGTAATGCAAACTGAATTTATTGGTGAGATAGAAAAGCCAAGACTGCTGAAATTTGTGATTTCAGGTGCCTGTGCTCAGTAAATGGGAAAAGGATTTCTCTCTGGAAAATGCTGAGCACAGTGCTCTAGAAACCTGGAGAATCTCTCAAACTGAGCACCCAAAATGACCAAATTCTTTTGAAAAGGGACCCCATGTCATTTTAGAAAGAGCCAAAAAGTTTTGCAGTCTTTGTTTTAGTTTTTTTGAATAAAGACCTCCCAAAAGTTCAGATGCAAAGTGCTTGTTAGGAATTATTCGAGGAAATAAGAGCACACCTTATTAAAATTTGTTTTTAGCAGGAAAATAGAAATGTTTTCACCACACTACAGAGATTGCCAGTGCAATGATTTCTGCATTGCTATGATAAGAACACTTAAAATAAAAGTCCTGTAGGTAAGAGATAAGTTAAAAAAACCAAAGCTGATAACACTAATTAGCTATTCATGGAAAGAGAAAGGACACAGAACTCGAACACAAAAATGTGTTTGAGATTCCAAACTGTTCTCAATTTTTTGTGAGCTGGCATAAAATTCTCATGAGACTGGATTGTTTGAAGACTGATAACTGAGATAAAAATGAACAATGTGATTCTGGGTTTGATAGTCAAAGAGTTTGGGATTGCTCCTATCCCTCAGACAGATAAACATGCTCTGTCTTACACTGTAATTATTTGTACCTTACCAGTGGGCAGGAACATACAAAAGTCTTGGAGACCCAAAGCTGTAACTTCAAAAGATTTATGATTTCCTTGGGAGGATGAGGGAAGGGAATGGAGGCAGCACAGCTGTTTCTGCAAATGTCTTCTTGCCTCATAAAAAACATTCAAAGTGAACACAAATTATATTTATATAATATATATCAACTATAGCTCCTGCTGTCCGGTGATGTTTGGAGCTCAGAATGATTTTGGCTCCTTTCAAACCTTCTTTTGATGATATTTTAATTCTCTGCTGACTTTCCCCCATTCTTCTGCTTGTCTCTGCCTTCAGCAGCCATAAAAAATGGGCTGGCAAATGCATGAGCTTTCTGAGAAGGTTAAACGTTGTCAAGCACCTGCTCCTCTTGGTTAATGTCTGCAGCAGTTTATTCCCACCTCCTAAAAACGCTCTTCGGTGTGTGATGGATGATTTCTAACACCAGCTGTCCAGAAATCTCATCCCAGAACACAAGAAATATTATTCACCCTCCCCTAAAATGAAATAAATTACCCAGCTTCCCCTTTTTCTGAAGCTACTGGGAGCCTGCTTTTTGTGGGAAGCAGCATCAGGAGGGCTCTGTGGCAGTGCTGCCCTGGACAAGGATTTTTCCCAGCTCACTTCAACATCCCCTGGCCTCAGAGGTGGCAGCATCAGCCAGGGAATGTCACTCCAGGGGTGGGTGGCTGCAGTGCCACTGCTGGGAAAGCTCAGACTCCAAACTTTATGCTGGGATGAGTTTGCTGCTTTTAGCAAAGGTAACCAGCCTTGATTTTCCTCCTGGGCTGAGTTTGCTGCTTTTAGCAAAGGTAACCAGCCTTGATTTTCCTCCTGGGCTTGGCCCTACCATGGTGTCATTAGGAGAACACCAGGGTTTGTGGAGAAGGAAACCCTTCCCTACCTGCCAGCATCTTCTGTGGAAAATCTCAGCCAGGGCAGAGGTGCTGGCAGCTTCTTAAACAAGAAGTAGCAGCAAATCATCATCTTATTTGTGAGAGGTGCCAGTGAGGAGCTCTTTGATTTTGATGGTGTTTGTATCATGAACTGTGAGCTCTGGAGGTGAATCTGAGGAAGGTGAGAGGTGCAGCTGCCCTGGAAACCTTGGCAAATACCAGCAGTTCTTGGTAGCCAGTCCACATTCCTGCTCATGGTTTAGGCTGTTTTTGTGTGCTACTCTACTCCCAGTGTCCAACAGGATCCAGGACAGCAAAAATCAAAACACTTTTCAAATTTATTTCCATCCATAATTATTTTGTAGGAAGTATCCTGGAATCACCCCAGATAAAAATGAAACTCCAAGTTTCATTAATGGAACTTTTATTTGATTAAAGAAATAACTCAGTTTTTGCAGCAAAAGCTGGAGAATGCTCTTCCCTTAAGGAAAATTATCCTGAGGTTGGGTCCACCCAAGATCTCTGTGTGTGCTAAGAAACAACAGCACTAAACCAGTGTCACCTGCAGTGCTGGTGCTCTGCTTCACCCTTTTTGCCATCCTATGGACTGGTTTCCTTTAAGTCAAGGAATTTGGAACTGGAGATATTCAGCTGTTAAAAATATTTCAATTTCCCCTTTGGTGACCTCAGCAGCTGCACACACAAATGCATGTGTGATGGAAAAACAAATGTGAGAACGTGGTAGTTTAAAAAAAATATTGTTAAGGTTGACATGGGGTTTTTTTTTTTGCCTTTTTTGTTTTTTGCCTGGATGTCAGGAGTTTGTGAATTCCTCTCCAGATCTCTCAGTACTTGAGGGCATGATACAAATAAGGTAAGGGATGTTTTATGTGCAGTAAATGGCTGGAAGAGCAGACTGCAAGAACAGTACCAGGAAAAAAACCCAAGAAATGCTAATCTGAGGGCTGTGAGCAAAACCACGGGAATATTTAAAGTCAGCATCACTGTAGTAAGAAAATCCACGTGGACAAGGAGAGGCAGAATCAAAAGACTTAACAATAAAGAACAATTCTGGGGTCCTGCTAGGCCCTGGGGACAGCAGCAATCATCATCAGCAATCATCAGCTTTCCAATGGAGATGTTCTGATGATGGAAAGGTGTCCTAGGTTGCAATATTAAGATGCATTCTATTCCCATCCTCAAGAGCTGTTGGAACCAGGAGGGGCATTGCTTTTCCTTATCTCCTGATAGGGGGCCCATCAATGCCTTGGCATGACTCAGAGATAACTCCCTCTGGGAGCCATTTCTGTTCAATGGATATCACAGAGGGACATCAGCCCATTGTGAGATGCTCCACCCTGTGGGGAGGAGCTCAGCATCCCCACCTGGATATAATCTGGGGTTTGGGACAGAACAGTCAGTCTTTCCACTGGATTTCCAGAGGAATGGCTGTCTTTTACACTGGATCTTCAGAGGAAGACTACACCCTTTCTACAGGATCACTGCTCCAGCAGAACCACCCCTGACACTGCAGGAGGGCTGCAGCCACATTTCCAATTGGACTGCCACCAACACCCTGACCCACAGGGTGTCAGGTTGGGTTCTGACATTGTCGGTGGTTTATCTTTTGTATTATTGCTTGTATATAGAATTCACAGGGCATCCCCAATGAGGGGAGAGAAAATGATGCATCCAACTCCATCTTATCAGAAGGCTAATTAATTACTTTATTACATTATATTATTCTATACTAAATATATTAATATAGTTATATATAAAATTATATTAGGTAGCCATGATGTTTTATGAAAAATCCTTTCCTTAGGATTTTTTCTCCTGAGAAGCTGAGAAGCCTCAGGAACAAAATGTAAACAATGGTTATCTGCTGCTGTGGAATGCAACAGGTGCATCTGGGATTGGTCTCATGTGGTTGTTTCTAATTAATGGCCAATCACAGTCAGCTGGCTTGGACTCTCTGTCCGAGATATCATTCTTTCTTTTTCTATTCTTAGCCAGCCTTCTGATGAAATCCTTTCTTCTATTCTTTTAGTATAGTTTTAATATAATATATATCATAAAATGATAAATTAAGCCTTCTGAAACATGGAGTCAAAATCCTCATCTCTTCCCTCTTCCTCAGACCCCTGTGCACACCTTCACAATATTATAATAATTATATATACTAATATATTACATTTAAGCTGAATCTGCCAAGCACTCAATGCTGCACAACCCTGCACAGAATCTTGTGACTGTCACCCAACAGTCCCAACACACATCCACACACTCCTGGCCCTGACAGGCCAAGGAAACAAAACACCATCACTTTGGGTAAACAATCTCCATATTGCATTCTGCTTTGGCACAAACACAGACACAGCAAATGATAAGAATTGTTTTTTCTTTCTCTGAGGTTCAGAGAATGTGAAACCCAGAAATATTATTGGGAAGAATTGCTCCTTGCTTTTCTCTGTGGGGCTACAGCATGTATTTTGGTTTTCTTTTCCTAATAAATTGTATTTCTGACTTGGAGTCTCTCACTGGTTTTGCTTTCAAACCACAACAAATGGCCACGTGGTGCTCATGGTGCATCATGTCTCACATCTACCCAACTGCTCTGGAAGCTGCCCTGGCACCCTGACAGCATTCCTGGAGCTCAGGAGAAGTGCCCAGGAGCAGGGAAACACTCAGATATTTGGGAGGATGACATTCTGATTGCTCTAAGTTTTGGGAGTGATGCTTCTTGTTCATTCCCCAGCCAGCATCTCCTGGGAAAATGCAGAGCAGTTAAATTAGATGACAAAAGAACAGGCTCAAGAAATATAATTTTTAATACTTCTTGCAGAACTGGTGAAGATACCCTGGTTTAGGTTTGGGGAGAAACGTGAAATCATTTTCCACTGCAATAAATGCAAAATGCTGAAATCAAAATTGGAATTTTTCAGAGCTATCTTAAAAGGCTAGATAGGCATCTGCTATTCAAATTAATGGAATTATTTAAAGCAGATTACATAGCTTTGTGTCTCGGAAGCTTTTCACTAGATCTCACAGATAAGAAAGTTAGCAGTGCTTCATCCTTCTCTTTGAGTGTGCAATCAAGCATTTAATGGTCTGTCACTTCGAATTCATTACAAACTACCATTTTTAATCTAACTGGTGAACTGCTCCTCGATAATGTAGGCTGGGTCCCTTTGTAAAAGGGGAATATTTGGGCTTTACTTCCAGCAAGGTAGCTTTGGGGATATTTGACTTTCAAAAGGACACATTCCCTAAGCTCTTTTGGAGCTAATGATTTTGTTAAATGATTAGTTTCTCTCCAGTCTCAAGGGATCAGAATGTAGGTTCTGTATATACAGAAAGGTATTGAGGCTCCTGACAGGCACTGAGGGTTCTAAGGGTGAATCTGAGACTTGTGAGATTCAGAATGTAGGTGGGATAACACAGAACAAGTCAAAACCCCACCTGTTCCAGCTGGATGTTCATCCTCATTAGTCCTGATATTTAAAAGAAAGAAAATTTGAGTGAATAGTTTCTCTCCCTGTTGTTCCTGAGGAAATAGGTGCAGTCTGGAGGCCTGCAATATAAGCTTTGGGATAAGAGGATTGCTTGTCTGTACATTACTGGGACTGGAAATGCAGATCTAAGCCCTAAGTAATGAGATATTAGAAATCCTATTAGGAACCCTATGGTTAAACATTAACCAGGAATCCCATGGTACTACTGAACAGACAGCTGCTACAAAGCCACTGAGGCAATTTTAGTGGCAAAACCATCTCCAAACTCACTGGCAACTGAAACAATCAGGAACAAATTTGGGAGCTGAAACTGCTGAACTCTGCAAAGAAAAAGAGGTGGGGTTGCCCAGTGTGTCAGACACAGGGTGAGGGATGTTCAGAGAGAGAGGAAAAGTGCTTTAAAGTACTTTAATGTTGTTTTTGGGAATCTCTTTGCATGGCAGGCAGGGCTGCCCTTGAGCTGCATTTCTCCCATCGCTGAACAAGGTGCAGCCCAGCCCCTCTTCTCCTTTGCAAAATGACATTTTAAATTTTGTATTTTCCATATATTTGTACTCCTTCAGTTCTTTAGTGTGTAACTCCAAACTCCACACCCAGTGTCAGCTGCAGCTTTCCCATTTTGGGCAGACACAACAATTCCTCTCCAGGCCTGGCAATCAAGGACACCTCACTGCCTCAGGGCCCAGAGATGGGAACAAAAGGGACTTGGGGGGAGCAAACTTGGGCTCAATGACTTCATTACCTGCAGCTGGAATTGGCAGATTAACCCCCAACATGCAAATGGACCCAACTTATAAAAGTATAAAAACCTGTGAGCCATGGTCCAATTTTGGGGTAGGCCGTGAGGGGGTTTGTCGGCCCTAAATATACCTTCCCTTAATTCTGTCTGGCCTCTGGTTTTAGGTAGCCCCAAAAAGGCATCAAAGGGAGCTCCCATCAGTGATTTTGGGAACCTCCTGGGCTGTTCCTGCCCTGCTGTGTGTCCCTCCAAGACACCCTGGGCTGCAATCCCCCTCAAGGATCAGGGTTTAGGGTGAGGCTGCTCCTGTGGAGTCTCCCTGGGCAGATGGCCTGGAGCAAACCCCACTGGATGTCACCTGTGCTGTGAGCTCAGTCCTGACCCTTGGTGGCTCCTCAGCCATGCCCAGGTGAGCTCTGTGATACAGAGGGGACATCCCCTCCCTATGTCCTGTCTGTCCTTCCCCCATCGCTCCATCCTGGGGAAACACAGAAACACAGAAAATACAGTTTTACTCTGAAATGCCTTGGAACATGGACATGCTTTCCATTTTCTGCCCTCCTTCACATGAGAGAAAACTCTGCTGTTAGTGGCAGAATGGAAATGCCTTCCCAAAGCCAGCAACTCTCTCCAGAACCATTTCCTTTTCCAAACGTTTCCTCTTGTTGTCAGTATTGTCCAGTGGCTCTTCAGCAAAGTGTACACTCCTATTTTAGATGAATAAACCCAATAATCTTCATTTTCCTCAGGCTGTCACAGATAATGAATAACTTGCTGCCTACCTGAGGGTAATATTAAAATTATTTGATGCTGGAGGAGGTGACAGAAGGAGAGTTGATTTTGTCCCTGATGACTTTTTGGAATTTGGGTCTAGGCAGGGTTAAAATTTAACAGGATTGGATCTCTGGTGGGAAGAGTGTGCAAGGCTTTGATGTCTGTGATGGAGCATAAAAAAGGGTCAGGAAGAGCAAACAGATCTCAACAGAGATCCCTGTCCTGGCTGGGATCCCAGAAAAGCCAGGAAAAATAAACACAGATCTTTTAAAGTATGGGGAGCAACCCAGCAGAAACTGGGAAGTGCCTTAAGTTTGGGGCTTTTTTAATGTTCAGTCACAAATGATGACCAAACAATAAATTGCCCCAAACCCAAAATAAAACCCAACGGAAACTGGGAAGTGCCCTAAATTTGGTTGGTTTTTTTTTTAATGTTCAGTCTCTGAGAATTCTCTGATCACAGCTGGGGACTGGATTGGGCTCATAGATATGGGACTCCAAATTCAGCTGGAGATGCAAGAATTGCCAGCTGACTCTTCTAACACCATTTTTCTCAGCCCTGCCTGTTATAGGACCTTAGGCTTTATGTGATGCCTGTGCTGGATCTGTTTTTATTCTTCTTTCTGACCCTTTCCCAACCAGTTTTGGTTGCTGCCAAATAAAAATAGTTATCACTGGGTTTTGAAAATACTTACCTATTATTTTAGAACACTGATAATTTCTCCTAAATTGAATTTTTATTCAGAATATGAAAGTCAGTGCCTGCTGAAAAACAGAGTTTGACAACACCAGGTATTTTTTCCTGAGAGATGTTTAGATGAAAGGTTGAAATGTCATTTTCTCACAGAAATATCCTATTCTTATTATTTATTGTAGCAGAAGAAGCCTAACCACATGAATGAGGTAAGGCATGCTGGGAGACCTCATATCTTTTATTAGGCCAAATGATGCATCTGGAAAGGAGTCAAAGACTGTTTCTGTTTCAGGCCTGAAGCAGGAGCTGCATGCCCCAAGCCCTGTTGTTTACCAGTAATAACAGCTGGTACAATAAAAATTATTGCCATTTCCTCCTTCCTTACCTGACTCGATTTTTTATTTCACAGTTTTCAGTGTGCTCCTTTGAATTTTAATTACTTTTTGTTGGAATTGAAAGAGAAGAGGCTTTTAAAACAGCCAGATTCATGATAGGATTTTAAAAACGAGAAGGTTTTGTTCCATTTAGAGGCAGAGCTGAAATGTTGAAATCTCACATTTCCTTCAGAGCAGAGAATCCAGGTCCTGCTCTTTTCACCTCAATACCTGATTTCTCAGTGGGACAATCCCTAATATTGTCTTTTCTGCATCTGTACCAATTATTAGGTTTGTGCTGATGGGCCAGGCTTTAGGGAGCAGTCTTTGTGAGAAGAACTGAGTCCAACAGCAGGAGATGAGATAAGGCTCATTCTCCTGGAAGGGATGATCATAATGGAAAAAAAATCAAAAATCAAAAATCAAATCATCGTGGAAGGGATGATCCAGGAAGATGAGAGTAGCCCCAGGTGAGCACCAGGACAGCAGTGTGGACACACAGGTCATGCAGGCTGTTTTCTCCCAAGGTTTTTTATACCAGGTATCAATTTTGGTCAGAAGAACCCATTCATAACATTGCTCATAAAGAACCAGCCTGGCCCTTGAGTGGAGAACATGAAGGTGGAGGAGAAGTGGGCACTCAGATTCACAGAATCACAGAATGATCAGGTTGGGAGAGACCTTCAAGATCACCAAGTCCAACCCAGCTCCAACAGCTCAACTGAACCCTGGCACCCAGTGCCACATCCAGGCTTTGTTAAACACACCCAGGGATGGTGACTCCACCACCTCCCTGGGCAGCCATTCCAGAACTTTATCAGCCTTTCTGTAAAAAGCTTTTTCCTGATATCCAACCTAAATTTCTCTTGACACAACTTGAGGCTGTGTGCTCTGGTTGTGTCAGAGCTGCTGCAGAAAGAGCCCAGCCCCAGCTGAGCACAGGCACCTTTCAGGAGCTGTGCAGCGTGATGAGGGCAGCCCTGAGCATCCTTTTCTCCAGGCTCAGCACCCCCAGCTCCCTCAGGGGTTCCTCACAGGCTTTGTGTTCCCAGCCCCTCTCCAGCCTCGTTGTCCCCTCTGGATGTGCTCAGTGTCCCAAGGTCCTTCCCAAACTGAGGGGCCAGAGCTGGGCACAGCCCTCAGGGTGAGGCCTCTCAGGCCTCTCAGGCTCTTTTCTCCCAAGGTGCCACCTTTGATCACCTTTGGAGTCATCCAAATGTTCCCCATAAAAGCCAGTCTGACCCTTGGGTGGAGAGCATGAAGCTGGAGGAAAATTGGAGCAGCTTTAAGAAAAGCAGAGCTCTCAGGGCTGTTTGTTGAGCTCAGCAATGCCTCCCTCAGCTCTCCTCCCAGGCTGGGACACAGGGGTGCTGGGCTGGGAACAGAGCAGGCTGCAGGGAAATCAGAGGATGCTTTTGGCCTGGCAGGGGGCTGTTTGTGCACTGCTGGGATGGGACAAACCCTATTTGCTTGTGTAGTGAGCCGAGGGCCGGGCCATGGGGAGAGCAGGCTCTGAGCAGCCCCAGCTGCCAGGGGACTTTGTTGTTCTTCCCATCCTGGGAGCTGCAGCATGGAGAGAGGCAGCCTAACCTTTTGTTCCAGCTGCATTTTTCACATTTCATGTTGGTTTGTGGTATGCTGAGCAAACTCCTGACATCTGGAGTCCCAGCAGTGCCTGGCCCCTGAGCACAGTTTCCATTACAAGCCAGACCCTCCTCTTTGCCTTTTTATTTGCACAATAACACAACAGCCTGGCTCTGCATCCCTCTGAGCAGTGGCTGGGACACAGAAAACCACACACTCTTCATGTTCCACCTGGTTCTCTGCTCCTCTCCTGTGTCCTGCCATTTGCAGATGGATTGACTGTTATCAGCTTTTTTCTGTCTATTCAAGAACTTAATTTAGAAATTACTGTAATCTGTGTGGCTGGACAGAAAGCCTCAAGGAAGGGATTTCTATTTTGCCTCCTTTGGATTGGCTGTATCCCGTTCCTTAAGCTTGATCCAGGTAAATTTTGTCACCCTGCACTTCCCACATTGGGAAACTGAGGAGTGAAGGAGACACGGCAAAATCTACATCCTTGTTGGGGCTCACATTCTGATCCCTAAATCCATTTCTCATTTCCCAAGAACATCAGGTGACAATAAAGTTCTGGTTTGACAGGAATGGCAGAATTTGCATTTCCTTATGGGAGTAAGGAAATGCTCCTGCAAATCTAATATTAATTTCTCCAGCAAATCTAATATTAAATTCTTCCTTGTTATGTCTTTAAACTGAGAGCAGAGCAGTTTTGTCAAGTGAGAAGATGTGAAATTTGGATCTGTGCTGTTGTGCTGTGTCTCTGCTGAAATGGTGTGAGGCAGACAAGGATTTGGGACTGAACTCTTGCCCATCAATCCCCCTGGAAGCACCAAGTTTCTGTTGCCTTGGCACTGGCACAGAGTGGTGTCCATTCCTTGCAGCATAAAATCAGATTTTAGTGATAACCCCCTCAGTGTGAACAGCAGGAGCTGCGTGTGGGACTGGGGAATCCACATGGGCTTTCCAACGCTGGAGGGAAAATATGGTGACTTCTCTAAGCAGAAAAAGAATGGCAAAAGCCCAAAAAATAATATAAAAGAAATGCAATTAAACATAATGTAACTTCTGGGTTTAGCTCATCCTCTACCAACAAAAATGAAACACAGGAAAGCTCAGAAGTTATTACCTATTTTGAAAATTTAGTTAAATGACAAACAAAAATTTCCCCCCTAATTACAGGGCAGAAATGCAGAGGCTGGGCAGTGGAATTGTCCCAGAGGCAGAGCAAGGCAGGGCACAGGAGCAAAGAGAAAATGAGCTCTGAGCACACAGCCCTTGTAGCCAGCCAGGAGCCCTTCAAAACACAAACCAGCACAAATGTTCCCCCACAAGTGCAGCTGATGAAATCTCACTGCTTCTTTCTCTTTCTCCTTTTTCTTTTTTCTCCCCCTACAGCTGCATTTTGTGAATAGTCCTGAATTCTGTTGTGTCACTTGCACTGTGCTCTCTCAATCAGAATCACAGAATAATTTGGGGTGGAAAAGACTCTTTAAGATCCTCGTGTCCCAATATTAACCCAGCCCTGCCAAGTGCACCAAGCCCTGTCCCCAAGTGCCACATCTGCACATCTCCCAAACCCCTCCAGGGATGGTGACTCAAACACTGCCCTGGGCAGCCTCTGCCAGTTCATGACAACCTTTCAGTGAAGAAATTTCTCCAAATATCCAATTTAAGTCTCTCCTGAGGCTTTATTTTCTTATTCCATGCCTTGTTCCTGTAGATCTGTAATCCCTGTTTTGCTCTTGCAACTCCAGAATATACTGTCAACTTTTTCTCCTTAGAATCCAAATACAGTATGTATTTTTAAAAAGTTCAGAAATCAGAAAACTGTAAACAGAGCAAAAGGGAAAATTTGAAATGGATATGTTTTATACCTTATTAAAAAATACTATATATATAATATTGTATTTACATTCTTCTAATATATTAATTTATGGGTGTGTTTATGGGCTATATAAATGCTGACCCCAGGGTTTGGGGTGGTGCCTCCCCATTGCCCAACAGAGGGACTGCTATCAAATATCACTCCTGGTAACTCTCACAGAGAGAGATTTTCTCTCTTTGAACACACTGGGGTGGTTAAAAAAGCCCCAAAATATTTTCCTGTGTGCCAAGCATCACAGGGGTTACCTGGTGGCTTCAATAGCCCATGGACTAGTTGAGAATTTTCTTTTTTTTAAACCCAGTGAGAATCAACTCAATGAAATATAAAAGCCCCCAGGAGATTGTCATCACAAAGTCCCTCTGGTCCTGTAAATTTAATAGAATTTTCTGACCAGAGCATGATTCAGTCCGGCAGGATTCCCACATTTGATTGGTGGAATGAAAGTTGTGAAAAGATGTTCTGGCCTCAGTGTCTGACACACAACACTCTGCATGGCTATTCCATAAAATAACAAGGAGATTACAAAAATGCTCATGTGTTTTAACTAAATTTTCAAAACAGGTAATACTTCTGAGCTTTTCTGTGTTTCATTTTTGTTGGTAGAGGACTAGCTAAACCCAGGAATTACATTATGGTTCATTGTATTTATTTTATATTGGGTTTTAGGCTTTTGTCATTCTTTTTCTCATCAGAAAAGTCACCATATATTCCATTCTCAGTGAAATTCAGGTGAGCACAGATCAGCCCATTATTCTTTGTCAGATAAAGAGCTTCTTTATCCCCATATGATGGGGATTTACCTACAGAATTTCACTCCCAAATTGTAGGGAAATTCAACCCCGAATGCAGCTGAGAACACTTTTTGCCAGCTGAGGGATATTTTATATTCTCAGTCCAGTTTTGTGCCCATAAGCTGCTCCTGTCACAGATGTATCCACTCAGTTGTGTATGCAGAAACAGAAAAAATAAAATAAAACAAAAAACCATCAGGGCTGGAGGGTTACCCCCGATTTTACTAACTGAAACAACAACTGCAACCCCCAAATTTCCCCCTAATTGCATCATTATAATTAGTAATTATTCTGAAATTGCATCTCCCAGTGACTGGATTTGGGATCTTGTCTGGGTGTGTGGGGTAATGAGTTACACACACATTTTTCCTGAAGTAATGACAGATGGCAAACAAATGAGGGATGAAGTAACCTGCTCCTCAACATGAGAGGAAATGTAGCATTTAAATTCCCATCTGGAATGCCTTTCCAGGCATTCTGCTGGGGCCTGGCTGTGGATTTGTGTCCCCAAGTCCGTGGTGTCGCTTTGGGTCCCTTGAGCTGCTCAGCTTGGGGGGCACAGAAGGCACCAATTACAGCCCCTGCCAGGGGCTCATGGCCTGGGCCTTGGGCACATTGTCATTTCTATTTATTCTTCTTATTATTTTATATTTTTTTATTGCAGAAAGCTGGAAAACAGCAGTTTTCCCAAAAGCAGCCCGGGTTCTGTTGCCATGTTTGGATTTCAGGGCTCCCTGGGATTCCGTGATTTAATGTTCCCTTTGCCATAAGGAATTTAGGTGCACATTAAAATAATTTAAAATCTGGTTGGATAAATCATTTAAGTCCTGGTTATATAAATAATTTAAGTCCTGGTTAATTTTCTCACAAATCCATTATCCACATTCAGATTTTGGTTCTCCCTGGGATTCCATGATCTTCTGTTCCTTTCTCCTTCACTGTAAGGAACTTAGTTGCACATTAAAATAATTTAAATCCTGGTTAGATTTCTCAAAAATCCACATTCAGATTTTGGTTCTCCCTGAGATTCCATGATTTGCTGTTTCCTTTCCCATAAGGAATTTAGGAACACATCATAATAATTTAAATCTTGGTTAGATAAGTAATTTAAGTCTTGGTTGGATTTCTCACAAATCCACATTTGGATTTTGGTGCTCCTTGGGATTCCATGATTTGCTGTTTCCATTCCCATAAGGAATTTAGGAGCACATTAAAATAATTTAAAGCCTGATTAGATAAATAATTTAAATCCTGGTTAGACTTCTCACAATCCATAATCCACGTGCTCCCTGGCATTCCACGATCTGTTGTTTCCTTCACTGTAAGGAATTTAGGAGCACAATATAATAATTCAAATCCTGGTTAGATTTCTCACAAATCCATTATCCACATTCAAATTTTGGTGCTCCTTGGGACGCCATGATTTGCTGTTCCCTTCACCTGAAGGAATTTAGGTGCACAATTTTAAATAATTTAAATCCTGGTTAGATTTCTCACAAATCCACATTTGGATTTTGGTTCTCCCTGGGATTCCATGATCTGATGTTCCTTTCTCCTTCACTGTAAGGAACTTAGTTGCACAATAAAATAGGTTAAATCCTGGTTAGATTTCTCACAAATCCATTACCCACATTCAAATTTTGGTACTGCCTGGGATGCTATGATTTGCTGTTCTCTTCACTATAAGGAATTTAGAAGAAAAAAAGTTAAAATAGTAAAAATAGTTAATAGTTATATGTAATATAAAATTATTAAAATTAATATAAAATTAATAAAAAAGATAATAGTTAAAATAAATGAAATCTTGGTTAGATTTCTCATAAACCCATTATCTTCTTTGCTAATCCAATCATCACCTCTATTGGCTTTGCAGTTTTACTCCAAAGTGCCTCCTGGAAATCATGGATGGTCACACATCACCTGCTGAGGGGTTCTGAAATGTGCCACTGGTAATGTGACAAAATAAAAAATAAATAACCACACAGACACTTTTTACAGGAAATTCCAAGCATTTCTAGACACATTTTTTCAAAACATTGCCCTCTGAGAAGCTCTCATTATCACTGCCAATATTCAGGGCTTTGTTTCCATAGACTTCCCAAAATTCTATTTTACATACCAAAATAAAATTCTATTAAATAATAGAATTCTATTAAGAATAGAAAATGCTATGAAATAAAAACTCTAATAAAATAATATAATTCTATTTTATATACCAAAAATGGTATTTATTCCATGCAGCTCATTCCTTTTTGGTAATGCTGTATGCTCAGGCTTTTCCTCTTGTTTTTTCACAGCAATGGTGCCATTCCCTAAGATTTCTGCTGGCTTCAGCATTGATTATTGAGGAAAACTCCCAACACTCAGTGTGCAATGTGTGGCAGGGCTCTCCTGTGCACAGAGCACATCCCAGCTAAGCCTGGCTCAGCCAGATGGTGCTGCACTGAAATGACCAAAAATAAACCCAGCAGACTAAAATCCATTTATTACCCACCAGCAAAACTCCAAAATCCACTTAGCTTGGGAAAAAATGTGATTTAAGATCTGATTCGCTTTAATTAGGGTGGGCTTGGCATTGTGTTTATATTTGGGATTTACTGTGGGAGATGTTGTATGCTTTTTATATTATATATATACAAATATAAATATATAATACAATATATTATATATGTTATGTTAAATGTTATATGTTATATATGTTATATGTTATATGTT
>JAHXMQ010003857.1:18430932-18442521 GCA_020466415.1 Ammodramus savannarum pratensis | reverse complement strand
CTCAGGGGATGGAGGGTAAAGGCAGTGGCAGAGACATCCCTGCGTGTCTAATTATTAAATTATAAACACATGAAGTTCTTCCAGGCTAATTATTTTACCTTCTAAAATGGAGTTTAGTAATTTAATATCTAAAATTTTACCTAAGTATCACGTGGCCAGTCAGCATTATATCTATATATATGATATATTTATTGTATCTTAATGCAGGTTTTTATTATATCTATAAATAGAATATATTTATTATATCTTAATGCGGGTTTTTGGCACAAGTGCACCTTTATTTAGGTATTTTACATATTTTAATGAAGGATTTTTTGACTTCCAGGCTCTCCTTGATGTTCTTGCTGCAGTTACCCATGGCATTGTTTTCCCTGGAGTGAGTTATCAAGGAAAGGTGAGGACACACCTCTGAGAGCTTTGGGATTGTCCCCAAAAAGAGACAATTTGCACTCATCTCTAATTAATTCTGGGATTGGCAAAGAGTATCAGCTCCTCCTGCTTCTGTTTGTCACCAGTTTAAGGCTGTCTAAAATTATCCTGTTTATATTTTGGTCTTGTTTCAGCTCCCCTTTCCCACACAGCCCTGCTGAGGGCCACAGCTGTATTGTCTTAGTGAGGACACAATTCCCCAGGGCCAAATCTTTCCCACGTTGCCTATCTTTAGCCCTCCCGTGCTTCATTTGAAGATGAATAAATAAACAGAATAAACCACGAGCAGGGATCACTTTCTGGAGTCAGCTGGCTGGAAAACAACCTGCAGAACAATTCTTTTTGGGCCCAACCTGTCATTTTTCCCTGGAGCTCCTCTGAGGGAAGGCTCAGAACCAGTTCCACACTGACTGAAGCATTCCAGCACTGGATAATTCCCTCCTGAGCTTTCAGAGCCCTTCTTTGCTCCCCTGAGGATTTTTATATCCATTCCAAATCTATATAAATAGATTTTTATATCTATTCCATCATTTGTGAATATCAAAGCTCTGTTAACCACTGTGGTTTAGACCTGGTTAAATCCACTGATTTCAAGGAAACTCTGTGCTCTGTGCTGTCTTTAATCAGAAACTTTCTGAGGAATTGTTGCTTAAAGGTGAACGTGGTTCTCCTTGTGGAGACAGTGAAAAAAACTATTCACAAATTTCTTTAGACACTGAGTGTCCAGGGTTTGAATTCTTCTCTGCTCCCTAGGACCTGGTTTGCCAGCCCAGCTCTCTCTCCCTGTTCAAAGGGAGAGGTGCACATTAAATTATTGGAAAACAACCTGCTGAACAATTCTCTTTGGGCCAAAATTTTCCCCTGGTGCTCCTCTGAGGGCTCACAACCAGTTCCACACTGACTGAAGCATTCCAGCACTGGATAATTCCTTCCTGAGCTTTCTGAGCCCTTCTTTGCTCCCCTGAGGATTTTTATATCCATTCCAAGAGCATCATTTGGGAACATCAAAGTTTCTGCCTTTAATCAGAAACTTTCTGAGGAATTGCTGCTTAAAGGTGAACGTGGCTCTCCTTGTGGAGACAGTGAATAAAAACTATTCACAAATTTATTTAGGCACTGAGTGTCCAGGGCTTGAATTCTTCTCTGGTTCCTAAAACTTGCTTTGCCAGCTCAGCTCTCTCTCCCTGTTCAAAGGGGAAGATTTTCCTCCTAAGAATGAACCAAATGGTGAAAACAGGACACTGACACTCAGTGATCACTGGAGTGTTCAGCTCCCTCATCTTTATCCTTAGTTTATTTTCCATTACCATCACAGGACAGGGTGTGAAACACTTTTAGTGAATGAAATTATTTTTCTATGTCTAAAGATTTTGGAGAACCTTCCAAATAGCCTCTTGAAGTGAATTCTACCCTTAAATGTGAAGAATGTTGCTGTGGTGTGAGGAGCAGAGGCAATGCCAGCTCTGACACAGCACTACGTTCAGCCTTCCAGTGGGTCTCAGAAGGAGCTAAAAGTTAAAAAAGCATAATTTTCATTGAAATCCCAAATTCATCCCTCCACAAGAATAAATCTTATGTGAATTTAAGATCAGAGATTTGATGTAGCTTTGAAGCTTCCTCTGCTGTGTGAGTGCAGAGCCTGCCAGCCAGTGTGACCCCCAAAATACGGAAATGAAGGAGCTGAGCTAACCCTTCACAGACAGGGGATGTTTCCATCCATTTTAGGGCTTTTCCTGGCCCTAAAAGCTGGGCTTGACTTGAGTGGGCACACAGGAACAGGACAGGTTGGGCACTGAGCCCAAAATTCTCAGGGTGCTGCTGCCCAGGGGCAAGAGGTGCCCAGCCAGCTCAGAGAAGAAAGCACAAATCCTCTTTTTAAAGCTGTGTAAGTCTAAGTAAGGACTGTGCCCAAAGATATTATTTCTGGTAGATTTTCAATCTCCTTGCTGTTATTTTCCTTGGTTGCCCTTTGCTTGCATTCTGGGGATGCCTTTTTGCTGCCCCAGCTGACCTCCCCACCCACTGGGATTTTATTGCTGTGCCATCCTTCTCTTTTGGCTTTTTTTTCCAAGGTTTTTCAGGTTTTAGTCTAGGACTTGTTCTTGTATGGAAGCCAAATCATTGTCACACTTGTTGCCTACATTAATGCATGAGTTTCATGGTGGACAAATGAACTTCATTTTTCAGTCACACCTTCAAGTTAGAGGTGTGCAAATGGTGAGAACCAGACACAAAGGGTGAGAACCAGACACAAAACCTGAGCAGACCTTACACAGTGAGGGCAGGAGTGTAAGGACTCAAAGGGTTTCCTGTTAATGTTTTCATCAGACAACAACCAGGATTAGTCCAGCCTGAGGATCTGATCCATGTATGGACCAGTTAATTAAGAGCTTGACCTTCCAACTCAGAATCTTCTGTTATGTTTAAAAACCCCACAAACGCCACATTAAAGGTGTTCCATGTCCTCTTATTTTTATTTTTTTCCCCCAGCATGTAAAAGCAATAATTTGCATATCGGCCATCTCAGCTCATTATTTGTTTAAGAAGAGAAATGAATTCACCCAGGAAATTCCAACCCTTGGCACAATGAGGTTTTGAATTGCCAGGAAGATGGGCCTGGCTCAGCAGATCCTCCAGGCCTCCACAGCAGAGGAGAGCAGGGTCAGATCACACCTGGGCTCATTTCTGCTCTGGGAGATGCCAGAGACCCCAAAAATGAGCTGCTGCACGATCTGGAATTCTGCTGGCTCCTGGAGCAATGGCAGCACTGTTTTATTTTCTGCTTTTGCTCCCAGCTCCAGCTGAATGAAGCTCTTCCTGCCTTTGCTGCATGGGGGGCAAGGATCAGCGAAGTTTTCCTGGGAGCTCCCTTGAACTGCAGGAAGATTTCAGTCCAGCTGCATTTAAAATATATCATTTAAACCTTACATTTAAAAAATTAAAATGAAATTTAAAACATATTTAAAATAAATAAATAAGAAATAAAAATAACTAATTAAATACAACAATTTAAAAGGAAATTTAAATATTAAAATAAATATTAAAAATATATAAAGAAACATAAAAATAAATATAATAGAAATATAAAAAGAATTATAAAGTAGATATTAAAATAAGATTAAAATATATAAAGAATTATAAAAATAAATTATAGAAATAAAATAAATATATAAAATAAAATAAATATAAAAAATAATTATAAAAATAAATATTAAAATATATAAAAGAAATATAAAAAAGATATATAAAAAGATATATAAAATAAATATTAAAATAATTATAAAATAAATATTAAAATATATAAAATAAGTATAACATAAAAATAAAAATAAAATAAATATAAAAATAAATAATTAAAAATAAAATAAGAAAGTTAATAAAACTAAAATAAAATATCTTTAGATGTAATTCCAATTTTAAAATTTTAAATTTTTTAAAATTTTACATTTCAGAGATAACCCAGCCATTTCTTCAAAGGGGTTTGAGGCAAGGGCACAATGTGACATGTTGGGGAGTGAATTATCATAGGTTTGGATGTTGTTAGTGAGAGTCACTGTGAGGAGCAGGGGTTGGCTGAGTGCACGTGGCATCCATGGGAGGTCACCCAGCACCAAACCCTTTTCCTGGGTGAATTCCCCTCTGGAAGGCTGAACTCTGTTTATCCCCTTCCCTTTGTTTTATTCACCTCCAGACACAGCTGAGCCTTTTAACAGGACACCTGAGAAAAGACAAGAGTTTCAAAAGCTGCAAAATGTGCCAAAATCTCCAAGGGGTTCATCAGGACACAGAGGGGACAAAGCTGCAGGACAGACACACGGACACAGGGACTGTGGCACACACTGCCTGGCACCAGCTGAGCAAAGCAGGCCCAGAGGGAAGGGGAAAATCTCCTGTGGGCAGCAGAGCCGGGCACAGAGGTGTCCTGAGGCTGCTCCAGCCCATCCCTGCTCCCTCCTCTGTGTGCTGAGGAGAAAAATCCCCACAATTTCATTCATTCTGTGCAAGCCTCTCCTCCTTCCAGCACAGCTGGGGGGCACAATTAACAAAACCCCCTCCAAAGTAGGCCAGGCTGCAGGGAAATAAGCCAGGCTTTGCTTTCAGGCTCATCTAGCTGGGCTCTGCCTTAAGGACTTCAGGAAGAAAAACTTCTCTCATTTATTTTGCATTCTTTCTTCATCAGGGTTAAATAATTTTCTCCTTTTTTCTTTTTTTTTCCCCTCCCTTCCCCTTCCCTGCCCCCAAATTGACTCATCCATCACTAGAATCAATATGAATGCAAAGATTTTTGGTGGATTTGTTGTCATGGAAACCACTTCTCCTCTCTGATATTCCCTTACAGGCTTTCCAGACCTTTTTCTCGCCTTTAAATTACCACTCTGCCCTACATTCTGAACACCCTGGCTTTTAATTCCACCTTCTGAGCTCCAGTTGGGAGCAAACTGTGCACAAACCAAGGGCCAGGAGAGGAACCATTCCCTGCTGGAAGAGTGGGAACCAAGGATGGTCCCAAAATGGCTGTGGAGCAAAGGGATGCTGCAGCCCCCTGCCCTCTGTGAGACAGAATTTCTGCTTAAATTCTCTCCCTGGAGCTGCTTTGTTGCCCAGAGAAAGGCTCATTTTGTGCTTAAGGCAGCAAGGCATGAAATGAGGCTCTGGTCCAGTTAGAATTACTCACATAAATGAAGTTTGCAGGGTTTAATCTTGGGAGTTGCTTTCCCTTTTTCCACTTGGCACAAATTGCCAGCCCGGGCACTTGGATTTTCTCCTGCCTTGATGCACAGACATGAGGGTGATCCCTGCATGTCCTGTCAGATATTGTGGGAGCTTGGGATGCTGTAGGAGGCACCAGGAGCAGGGATTTATTTGTATAAATATCAAATATCAGGGGGTTCAAGTACTTATCTGTACAAATATCAAATATCAGGGGGTTCAGCCTCTCATTCCTCCTGCATTCACAACCCACTGTCAAACTGCACAATCCATTAGGAGAAAAATCCAAAACTCTTACATTTTAAAATCAGTTTTTATGCTAATTTAGAAGTTGAAGGAAGTTTTCCTAGAAAGCCCAAGAAGTTTTGTGGCACGTGGCTTCTATTTAAAGTGGGTGCAATCTGTGCTTTTAACATGGATAAATATAAAAAACTCAGCAAGAAACCACCATCTAAGCAAGGTAATTAAAAATGGAATGGAGAAACAGGACCCCAAAAATGTACATTTTTTGTACATTCCCAAATTATGGAGAGTTCAGGGACTGGCAGGAAGTCTGACAGGAGTTGAGGAGCAAATTTGATTTTTACTTCCCTTTTGCTCTGCCCTCCTCTCTAGAAAGTTGCTTTCACACAGCATAATTTATTATTGGTTGCCATCCATTGATATCACCAATATTTTAATAAAAAGGATTTAAATTCTCCCAAAATTGTGTTCTCTAAAGGTGCTGCATGAAGTATTGTGAGTTTGAAGGAATTTCTGATTTCTTACCTGCCCTACTAAGCAAAGTCTGGATTAGTTCTAATTAGTTTTTTAAAAATTATTATTATTTCTTGGCAGGTCATTTTTTTTCATTTTTTTGGGGTGGTTTTAGGTTTTTTTTTTTTTTTTTGAGCACCCTTCACAAACCTAACTAAAGCCTCTAACAGAAACATTTTGAAAAAAGAAAAATTTCATTGAAATGAAATTTTATGACATTGACAGAATTCAGTTCCTCTGGCCCCTGCAAGAAAAAATAATCTACTTTGCCCACTTTGATGCCAAATTTACAAACAACTTTAGACTGAGAAGTCTTGCCTGCCAATAGCTCAGGAGTTAAAATCAGGAGTTTGACAGGTCTGCTCATCCTCTGAATTAATACTTTGGGAGAAAGAAACAAGATGCATTCAGCAAGTCTGCAAACTACAGACATTTCTATGCATAAAAATATGAGTTTTAAACATTTATAGTCAAGAATTCCTTTTTTATCTCCTTTTAAATTAATGAGAGCTTAAGTTGAAATTCTGCCTTTCTGTTGGAAGCATTACACTTTCCATATCCACCTGTTGGACATTTGGTTATTCTTGTTGAGTGCTTCTAAATTTATTTATTGGGTCGGGTCAGATGCTGAAAGAAAAGAGGTTTGGTTCTTTTTCACTTTTAGTGAATATAAAGAATGGAGAAACCACCACACCTGCACTTTTGCCTACATTTCTCGATTAACTGACCTGTGAAAGCATGGATCATCCTGAAAAGAAAAGAAATTAGTGAAAAAAATCTAGGAAGGAGGGAAAAAAAAAAAAAAAAAAAGATGGCAGCAAATGCAAAAAGATAATTCTCCAAATAGAAGACAAAGTCTGTTCCAGTTATTTTTGTAAGGGGTTGATTGCAATTTGCATCCTGCTCAACCAGCATCTGCCATCAGCAGTGCTCAGTAGTCTTTTCTCTCTCTTTTATTTTTTTTTGTATTTTGCCTGTGAATGTGGCTTGATGACATTTCCTTCCCAAATCCTTGCACAGTGATCACTCCCCCTTCTCCTCAGACTCTTGCCCCAGGGTACAGGTGATTTCCAGCTTTTATTCCATTCCAGTTTGCAGCTTTTATTCCATTTCTGGCCCAGGGGGTCCCGTGGAGCCCTCAGGGTGTGCTGGTTGAATTTTATTGGGAAATTGGATTCCCCTGGGGATACATCTGGGATTTGGGAGCTGTGGGATGCAGAGCAGTGTCTTGCACTTTCCTCTGGACTGAAAGAAAGCCAAAAGATGGGGAGTGAGAGGGGAAAAGCAATCCCTGTGAATTCCTCCCTTTCCTTTTCCAGAGGTGCACCTGGAGCTGGCAGAGAACAAAGCAGTGCTGGAGGGAGCACAAAGCTGCCAAAAACACCTCCAAACCCCCCTTGCCGATCCATGGGGGCTGCAGGAGTCCCCCCACAGCTCACAGGAGCCCAGGGGGACGGAATTTTGCATTTTCCATTCACTGGAGGCAGGCAGCAGCCATCCCCCAGTGCCTCTGAGCAGGGCAAACAAGGACAGAAAAGCAGCAGCATTGATGTTCCTGTGCAAGCTTGGGTTTTTAACTCTTCTTGCTTTCACACAGAATAATGAGATCCAGATGTTGGTTTTGTTTATCCCTTTTTGCCTTTGAGTCTCTCTCAGTGCATTTTGATGACTGACAGGGGGAAATTCATCTTTCAGCAGCCATTATTAACCAGGGGGAACCTGCAATTTGTTTCCCTCATAGCTTGGGGGTTCAACATGTGTCTCCTCATGCTCAAAGGCCACAGAATTCTAGTTAAAAAGCATTGAGAACCCCCCCAGGTTTATCCTGAGGATGATGTTCCTGGGAAATTGCTGGGAGAGAGGAAACCCAGCCAGGCTGTGTGAGGCAGCAGGAGCTGGGTCAGTAAGAGAGGAGCAGCTTCCAGCCACTTCCAACACTGCTAAATTACAGAAAAATTGATGGGTTTAGGGAAATAATGCTCACAAGTGAGTTAGTGCTCACCAGACACCAGGGAAAGGCAGTGAGCACAGCCCTGATAACCAGGGCATGGCACAGAACTAACCCCAACCTTTCCCAGCCAGCTAATAACCTCACTGCTTGTGTTTATTCTAGCTGAAAATGTGAAAAAAACTCACATCCTCCCCATTTAAATGCACTCTGCTGGTGGGCAAGAGCTGCTTTATTCAGAGCAGAGAGCAGGAGATAAAAAGGGGGGGCAATAATCAGTATTAGAAAAAATGAGTGGTGCTGTGACAGCAGGGATTTTGCTAACACAAGCAGCATAATATCTCAAAAGAAAAAAAAAAGAGAGCAGAATTCTGCCTGCAGTTCAGCTAGCTGCAAGCATGGGCAGCTGTAAATTTGATTTAACTGTGGCAAGTAAACTGCTCAGCTTCAGGTAGCTGGGGTTTGGAATGCTAAACAGCACAGCAAAGATGTTATGGGCAGGAGGAACCAAGGGAACAGCACAAATTGCAGCTCAGTGGGAAAGAAAGGACTTCAAGGTGTGAATTTTCTGTTTGCACTGGTGGGACTCCTGCACCTTGTTCTGTACACACTGAACCAGCAGAGCTGAAGAAAGGAATAGTGTTTCTAATTGGGTTTTCCCCATAAAATTAAAAAAGAAAATAAAATGAAGAAGAAGAGAAGTTGAAAAAGGTAAGAAGAATGTGTTCACACTTCTCTCATGACACAGAAACAATATTTATCCAAAGGCCCAGAAGACAAAGGCCCAGGATTCCAAGCATAAGCACAGAAAATCCATTGTCCCAAAGAGGCAGACCTGAGCAGAAACAGCCCCCAAAACACCTCAAGAAGCTGCTCCAAGAGCTGTTGTGGGAAAATTTATTTTCAACTACATTTCAGTTCAATTATGCACCCAAAGTATCTCTCACTTGTCAACTCTTGTTTCAACTCAGCTGCCAAGGGGATTGGTAAAGAAATAATTGCAGCAGGGCCCTGAGCAATGCTTTGGATCTGGCAGCACAGACATGGAGAGCAGAGCAATAATCACAGTGTGCAGTGAGCAGCTCTGCCACAGCTCTGGCCACAGGGATGCCCCAGGTGCTCACAGGTTTCTGATTCCAGCCCTGAGTTACACATAGCCAGGGCTGGGATGTGCACTCCATTCCATGGGGGATGATCCCTTTGTGATTCCATTTGTGACCCCCATTTCCACCCTCCCCAGCACATCTGATGGTTCCACTGGTGCCTTAGGATTTTAGCTTTTATGTTTTTCAATTCTTGTGTTGCATTAGTGCATAACTTTAATACTCCATATAGAGTATTAGTACTGTCTTCAGGTTTTATTCAGACACAATAATATTGTATTTGCAGGGATCCCCGTGGTAGGGAGGAATGATGAATCTAACTCCATATTCTCAGAAGGCTAATTTATTATTTTACACTATGTTATATTAAAGAATACTATACTAAACAATACAGAAAAATATATTTAATGCTAAAAGATAATAATGAAAACTCCTGACTCTTTCCAGAGTCCTGACACAGCTTGGCCCTGATTGGACACTAAGTCAAAACAACCCACAGCAGAATCCAATGGAACAATCACCTGTGGGTAAACAATTTCCAAACACATTCTACATGAGCACAACACAGGAGAAGCAAATGAGATAAGAATTGTTTTCCTTTCCTCTGAGGCTTCTCAGCTTCCCAGGAGAAAAATCCTGGGCAAAGGGATTTTTCAGAGAATGTGAATGCCACACAACAATTCCTATCTAGGCCTGGAACTCAAGGACACCTCACTGCTTCAGGCCCCCAAAAATATAAACAAAAGTGAACTGGGGGAGCAAACTGGGGGTGAATGACTGCATTCCCTGCTGCTGGAATTGGAGCATTAACCCCTGATATGTGTGGTATCATTTTCTAAGTATTATTTTTGGTTCTGTTACAAAAAATATTAATCCTCAGTTTGGAAAATGGTTTGATCCTCTGTTGCCCCATTTCAGCCCCTCAGGATGGTTTCTCCCAGTTTACTCCCTGCTTTCCCGCCCCCTGACCATCCCTCAGAGTGACTGCTCCCCTGCTCCTCCCTCATATCCTTAATGTCCATGTCAGTCCCAGTGGCACTACCTACTGCCCTGCCTTCAGCATAACCATATCTCTTTCTTTCCAGAAAGTTCTGTGTCAATCATCCCCAATTCAGTACATGATTCGACTCTGGGGCTTGTTCCCTCCTCTGTGTAATTCCCATTGGTTTTACCACATGTTGTACCCCTCTCCTTGCTTTTGATCATTGTGTTTCCACCCCGCACACCCACTCCCTTCATAAGAGTTACCCAGATCCCTTTTCTCTGGCAGTTATTCCTGGTTGTCTCAGAATCTTTGTTGGTTAGAGTGACTCTGAGATATGTACAAACTTCTTTTTCCAGCCCAGCTGTGAAAGAAAGAGTCAGGATTCTTACATTCTCATTTTCAAGTTTGTTTATTATTTCTTATTTATAACATTCTGTCTCCGATCCACCGAGGTCTGTCTGGCAGGTTGAGTTGAGGCACATTGCCTGTCCTTGGGGTGGTGTTATCTTTTTATACTAAAAACCACATTTACACTATATACAATAACTTCCCAATACCTTTCACCTATGTTAGTGAGTTTCTACCTTAAACCAATCCAAATGTGCCAACATCACCCAGAAAATGGAGGCTAGGAGGAAGAAGGGAAAAGGACAAGGCACACCCAAATTCTTCCATCTTGGGACTCCAAGCCCCCATTCTAAAAACCTCAAAAAGCTATTTTTCACCCCATGACAAACTATTATTCTGCTTAAACTTTTTTGACTTGTAATTCTTCATATAAAGGTTGGCAGTTGTTTTTTCAAGGGCTAAATCAAAATCACAGGGGCCTTGGGATCTGTGCCAAGGTCTCTGAGCCCCCTGGGCAGGTGCTTGAGCCTTCCAGGGCATCCAGATGAATTTCCTGGGTTCTGACATGGTCCCACTGAGGAATAAAGCCTCCTTGGCATCTACACAAGTGTGTTCTCTCTCGTTCCTTCATCTTGGATCTTTGGGTTCGTCACCCACACTGCAGCCTTCACCTTGGCAGTCTCTGTGAGAACCTGGGAGTGGCAGCTCTTGTGTCCTCGGTCACAGGAGGAGCCCCTGGCTGGCCCCTCTCTGCTCCTGTGACCTCAGTGCGAGCTGCAGATATAAAAATGGCCAAACTGATAATTGTGTGACAAACTCGTGCCCATGGCCCACCTTGGGTGCAGCCTCTGGAGGCTGTGGCTGCCCAAGCTGTGCCTGCTGAAGGCTTTCATAAATCCCCACTTTATTCTCTGAACCTTGCCTGGCCTCTGCTCTGGGGTCCCCTCCAAGGTATCAGTTTCCTGTCCCATCAGGGGTGTCAAAAACACTGACAGCCTGTGGGACAGAGTAGAAATTTTCCAGAGTAGAAATCCATTTTGATTTAGGTGAAATGTACATCTTTTAGTTAAGTCTGTAGCTTGAAAACATAGCTGTTTAGTCTGACTGCAAAAAGCCTAGGTTCAGAGAAAACTGCTTCAGTGAAGGACAGAGATAAGGGGGCAGAGGCAGAGACTGCTGTGAGAGGTGGTCAACCTGACCCAGGAGTTCTTTCTGATGAAGAAGAATTAGTGGCAAATGTCACGTGAAATCAGTGGAATGGATACGTATGACCGTGTTCACAGGGGTTTTCGGATTGGGGAAGAGATGAG
>JAHXMQ010003857.1:18325567-18339750 GCA_020466415.1 Ammodramus savannarum pratensis | reverse complement strand
CTTGGGTGCAGCCCTGGCTGGGCTCTTGTGCTGCCCAAGATGCATCCATGGAGGAGATTCTTTGAACAAATCCCTGCTCTATTCTGCAACTCTTTCTGGTCTCTGTTCTAGGGCATCAGTTCAGGGGGCTTTTTCTGCTATGGGAAGAAAAACCAGAAGGGGGATCTGGATCCATTGATTGTGAAACCAATGAGTTTTAAAACACAAATGCTCAGGAACCATGGGAAGGACAACATGAATTGTTTATGAGCACCCTTGGCAGGAGGACATCAGTTGGACGGGCCTTGGAGCAGCCTGGGACAGTGAAAGGTGTCCCTGCCATGGTTTGGTTTTTTGGGTTTTTGGTGGTTTTTTCTCCTCTAGTAATATTACTTGTTTAAAGCAAACATCACAGATATTTCAGATGCCCCAAGGAAATTACCTGAAGAAGCCCCTCTATTGTCTTTTATTTTATTTTTTATTTAAACAACTACATGTCTTAAGTGAGCAGAGATTTTTAAAAAAGTATGCTGTCACATCTTCAGTAAGCAGATTAAAAAAATTCATTTTGACAAATATTCCCAAATTCCTTTCTGTCTGCTTCTCAGGATCCATTTAATAATGGAATAGCCCCAGGAGAAACACTGTGTAATGTCTTTTACAGTGCCAAAGCAGATCAGTAAATGCTGTCTGCAGCCTGTCAGGTTCTACAAAGATTGTGTCACTTTTCACCTTCAATATCACACAAATGATGGACAATAACTGTTCTATTGTAATCCTCTGTCAATGATGGACAATAACTGTTCTATTGTAATCCTCTGGAAATTTAAAAAAAAAACAAAAACAAACTTAATCCATGATTTCTATGTTCTGCTCTACATTGGAAACAACAAACCAGGCAGATTTCCTGGTTTGAGCATTTCATTCCTCCTCAGTTGCATATTCTGCTATAAAGACAGCAATCATCGCAATAATTTCTCTGTTAATTCTGCCTGAGATTTAGATTTGGAACAAGCAAAGAACCAAAAAATGGCTAAATCCCAGTTAAATTTGTTCCCACTGAACTGGTGGCAACGCTCTTGTCCTTCAGTGGCAGAAGCACCACCTGCAACCGGCTCTGCAAATCCTCATTTATCCACCAAAGTACTTTCCAATTTAAAAACTGATCTGTGCCAACACACAGCATGGCTTTACAGGCCTAGCCCCAATTCCACAGCTCCAGTGAGGAGCTGGGTAACTTTCATTGATTGAGCTCTTTGCCAGTTATTTTTTCCTCCTTATTCTAATCAATCAAAAAATAAACACAAAGGATGGACACGGTCCTGCTCTGAGCCTTAAATTAGGGGGAAAGGATGGAGTGGCCAGCCAATGGTTTTCTTTTATTTTGTTCTTTGACAGCTATTTTTTCCTCTTTGTTTTAAACAAAAGTTGCATTTAACAGAGGGCAGTCAACAGACACATACATGTGATGGCAGTGAAGGCCTTGCACTTGTAATATTTGTAATATCTATAATATTTCCTTGTGTTTCCTTCCAATCCTTTTTTCTTTGCAATATGCAATATTTCCTTGCATTTCCTTCCCTGCCCTGCTGTGCAGCACACCCACTGCTTCCTGCACATCCCACCTGCCTGGAATGTTCCACCTGAGCAAACACTGGGATGTGGCAGAGGCAAATTCCTTTCCAGGTTGTGTTGGGAGCATTTTCTCCCTCATCTCCATCAAGGAAAAGCCAACATCATTAATTTCTGCAGCCAAGACAGGCCAGGGACAGGGGGTTGGATTAAGCTGTTTCCTGAGCCAGAGATGGGGCAACTGAGAGGTGTTTAAAGAACTTTTATTCCATTTTCAGTCTCACAAGAAGGGTGAGGCAGCTATTATAACATGGATATTATAATACAGATATTAAAATACAGATATTATAATATGGATATTATCATTCACACCATCACAATCAGGAGTTAACTATTTCTTAATTACAACACACTATAAGCATTTCTTGGCTATCAGCTTTTGCCACACCATGCTGTGAACGCCTTAAAGCCAATAATCTAAAATGACCCCTTGTGTGTCCTACCACAATGCATCTTTCACAGTTCTATTTCTCCAAAGTATCTACTCTTATTTGCAAGGCCATTCTTTGAAACTTGTTTCTAGTTCAATTTTTCTCTCAACAATGCCTGTGCTGTTCCATGGCATTTCTCAGTCAGCATTTCTTATCTCCAGGTTTGCACAAAGATGCACCCACAGTGCGAGCTTTCTATCAAACTCTGAGAATTCTCCGCAAATTCATTTCCCAAAGGGATCTGTGCAATCCCCCAGCAGTCCCCTGAGTTCAGACTTCAAGCCCAAAGGCTCCTGCAGTTTTTCCCCGGGCACAAAGGCACACAGGCATGCAGCCATGTCCTACCTGTGGGTCGGAGAGCCGCGAGATGTCGGGGTAAAGGTAGAACTTGATGCCCTCGGAGGCGCCGGGTAACGTCACCCCCCGGATCAGGAGGATCATCAGCATGATGTAGGGGAAGGTGGCTGTCACATACACAACCTGGGCAGGAAACAAACAGCAGAAAAGGATCTTGTGAATTCTGTGAGCTCTGTGAATTTTCTTCCAGCTGCAGCAAAACCAGCTTCTTTTCACACCCGCTGGAGGGAAAGTGCTTTGGGTGCCTTTGTGCAGGTGGTTTTGTGTCTGGGTCTCTGGCTGGTCAGAGTGATCCTTAGAAATGTTAAAAAGTCTCTTTTCCCAGCCCAGTGCTTGAAGAAGGAGTCAGAACTCTTCAGTTCTCAGTCTCAAGGTTGTTTATTGTTTCTTATCTATAAAATTCTTTCCCCTGACCTGCCAAGGTCTGTCCAGCAGGACAGTTCCAAGCACTCTGCCTGCCCTCAGGGTGGTGTTATCTTTTTATACCAAAAATTACATGTGCAATGTTTACAATTACATCCCAAAACCTGTCACCTATGTCAGACAGTGAGCTTCTACTCTAAACAAATCTAAAAGTGCCACCATCACAGCAGAAGATGGAGGCCAAGGAGAAGAAGGAGAAAGGCTGGACACACCCAGATCTCTCCATCTTGCCCCCTGAACCCCCATTCTAAAAACCCCAAAATTTACTTTTTCACCTTGTGATAAATTCACTATCCTTCTACTTAATTTGTCATGGCTTGCTGATCTTCACACAAGGT
The DNA here is from genome assembly GCA_020466415.1 of Ammodramus savannarum pratensis. NCBI lineage: Eukaryota > Metazoa > Chordata > Aves > Passeriformes > Passerellidae > Ammodramus > Ammodramus savannarum. Next base: position 18,336,590 of record JAHXMQ010003857.1, on the reverse strand, counting down.
TGGTAATTTGTTCCATGGGTCAGAATCAAACCCAGAGGTGTTTTGGGCTCTGTGCCAGGGTCTCCGAGCCCCCTGGCAGGGTCTGGTCTGCTCAGGACAGCCAGAGGGATGCTCTGGGTCCTGACAGTTTTTGTCCCCCAACCATATTCCCTTCTAAACTCCTCAGGGTCTGTGGGAGATGTCAGCACATTCTATAGAGATTAAGTTCTCTGTAAGTGTATTATTTCCAAACACACGATAACAAGTAATTAATTACATCTTTTATAACAATACAGCAATGGATTCTCAGTCACCCCAGAATTACTAAACTGATTTCCCTTCAGACTGCTCTGCCTGCATGTCTGGGTTTCAGGAATAAGCATTTAATTAAGCCCAAAGGTTAAATTCTATCCATATCTCCTTGGGATTTGATAGAGAACCCTTATCTTACAAAGAACCTTCAGGCAAAATGTCTGAGGTGCTGAACCCCAGCAATTTCTGTTTTCACATACATGGCCACACTTTTTTATTTCCAGAAATCAGTTTGTTCTCTGCACGGGCAGCAACAGGAAATCTGCAAGAACTCACATTTTCCAATGGAAAAATGAAACAGAATTGGTCCTGTTTCACATTCCCAAACCTGACAGCAGCACATGGCCACTCAAACTCAGAGAAGGAATAAATAATAAATTCCATGTCACTATCAATATTTTCTTTATGTAATAACCATCTCTCTATAAATATAACTCTCTATAATTTCCTGTGGCCATTTCCACCTGTGTAACTCTTACACCTGCCTTGGACCAGTCAAAATTATTTAAGCTGCAAGAATGAAAAAAAAAAATTGGTAAAAAATACAACCTCAAAAAAATATGTTTTAAACTGAGGAGTCCAATATTTGTCTCCTATGTAAATGAAAGGGAGACATCAAAGAATGACCTGTGAAAGGATTCTCAGACTTGTTTTTGTAATTAATGAACTGAAATTGGATTTTCAGACGACTTAACCCCAAATATTAAATGCTCTCATGTGCCTCATCAAGTACCCTCAGAAATGGAGGAACTCTTACTTCAGCAGGTGAGTGCACTGTGCCCAGAGAGAGCCATTAATTCCCATTTTCTCCCCTTTCCCAGGAGCTCCTGAGATGAGGCAGGATGGGGAATTTAGGAATCAGTTGATGCCATTATTAGCATCATCATCACATCTGTTGAATGGAAAAAAAATCATTTGGTGAAAAATACAACCTCAAAAAAATATGTGGTTTAAACTGAGGAGTCCAATGTTTGCCTCCTATGGAAATGAAAGGGAGACATCAAAGAATGACCTGTGAAAGGATTCTCAGACTTATTTTTGTAATTAATGAACTGAAATTGGATTTTCAGACTGATTAACCTCAAACATGAAATGATCTCATGTGCCTCATCAGGTACCCTCAAAAATGGAGGAACTCTTTTGCTTCAGCAGGTGAGTGCACTGTGCTCATAGAGAGCCATTAATTCCTATTTTATCCCCTTCCCCAGGAGCTCCTGAGGTGAGGCAGGATGGGGAATTTAGGAATCAATGCCACTGTTAGCATCATCATCACATCTGTCAAAATTAGTTCAGCTGCTAAATGGAAAAAAATCATTTGGGGAAAAATCCAACCTCAAAAAATATGTGTTTTAAACTGAGGAGTCCAATATCTGCCTCCTATGGAAATGAAAGGGAGACATCAAAGAATGACCTGTGAAAGGATTCTCAGACTTATTTTTGTAATTAATGAACTGAAATTGGATTTTCAGACTATTTAACCCCAACCATAAAATGCTCCCATGACTCACCCTCAGAAATGGAGGAACTCTTACTTCAGCAGGTGAGTGCACTGTGCTCATAGAGCCATTAATTCCCATTTTCTCCCCTTCCCCGGGAGCTCCTGAGGTGAGGCAGGATGGGGAATTTAGGAATCAGTGCCACTATTAGCATCATCATCACATCTGTGGGGCATTAAAAGTTTCCTGAATTGTTTTCTTTTCTTTCAACACATCGAACCTCTCTGAATATCAATGTGAACACAACTGTTTCTAATTACACCACATCCTGTTTTAATTGACTTTAATTGCTTGCTATGTTAATTTGCATCCCAATGCTCAAAATGCTTTTTTTAAACCCTTGTCAGAGCCATGCCAATGTTTAAGCAGTTGGAAATGAAATAAAAAATTTCTGGCAGGCGAGTTTCTGCACCAAGTTCTCCTCTCACAATGTGCTCGAAAGAAAAATTGACAATGATATTTAGACATACAAGTAGGTGGAAATGCACCCAAAAACTCTGAACTACCAAAGTACATTGGAACCAAAGATCCTGAAAATTGATATTTTATTGGCTGCCACGAGCTTTAAGTATCAAAGAATAGGAGATAAATTGAGTAGTAAGGATTTAAATTTAAATACCAAAACATTAAAGAGGCTTAGATGTCACTCAAGGTTAATATAGAGATATCCAGGTAGCTATGAAATGATTTCATGAGTGAGGCACCATAAAGATTTTGAGAAATGAGCTAGATTTCAGTTTTATCTTCTCATGCCTAAAAATCTCACCAGCACAGACATGTGCCTGTGCTGCAGTTTGTCCCCTGGGAGTGCTGAACTTCTTGTCCTAAATGAAAAGGTGTTTTTGTGAGCACTCCAGGCAGACCATGCTGCAGGGAGGGGGATCTGGATTCTGAGGATAAGTAGAAGAAATTCAGGATAACCCTGCTGAGACTGAGGAAGATTTCCATGCAGTGAACTGAGCCCCAGCCCAGGCAGATCTCAAAGCCCCAAATTTGAGATTTCTTTGGCCAAAGCTCCTGCAGGGCACAGCAGCCTGAAGCTGTGAACTTTCCTCCTTTGCTTGGCTCTGGCTAAGGACACACAACCAGAATTTCTGAACTAAATATCCCTTGGAGGCCTGGAAAGTGATGGAATTCTCCCCTGCAAACTGCAATGTTCAATGTTTGCACTATTAGGAACTATAAGGGTTTTATAAATGGGATAAAATTTATCTTGATGCTTCAGAAAATTACTGTCCCCTGAAATCCTCTATGGCTTCACTGAGCTGTAAACATGAGGAATATCAATGCAGGAATTTGCCAGAACTCACAATTGAAGTGCTTATGGAAAATCAGATCTGCCCCCATGCCCTGCTCATCTTTATTTTTCACAGAGTGTTTTAATCCTGGTGTAATTTAACTTTACTTATTTATATATTTATTTTTTTTTTAACCATGAGCATGGAGAACCAGAATAAACCCCAAATGTGCCCACACTGCACTGCACTCCTGTGTGGAGAAACTGCTCAGGATCCAAAACTTCACCCAGTGATGCAAGAAGGAAAAGAGTAATTTTTTATCCAGAGGAACAAATTGGCACAAATATAGAAATATATTATATGTGTGTGTGTGTATATATGTATATATATGTATATATATGTATATATATGTATATATATGTATATATATATATGTATATATATATATATATGTGTGTGTGTATGTGTGTGTATGTATATATATATATATACACATATATATATATAAATATTTTATATATATATAATATAATTATATATACTTACTTAAATATAATTATATATATAATTATATATTTCTATATATAATTATATAATTATTTATATATATAATTATATATATATAATTTTATATATATGTATGTATGTATATATATGTATATGTATGTATATATGTATATATGTATATATGTATGTATATAGAAATATAATATACCCCTGCCTGGCAGCTCTGCTGAGTAGCCACACCCAGGAACCACCAATCTGGGCAGGATTTCCATCAAAAGTTTTCAAATTGTCCCCCAAGCCCCAGTCAAACCAGATTTGGCTTCGTTGATATTTGCCACTTTCACAAATTCTGATTTCTTAGATGGTACCAACCTACCTAGATGATAAACAAGATAAAAGAGTTTCTTTTTCAACTGCCATGGGATAGTGTGAAATAATCCATGCAGCATTGTTGGGAAAAGAGGCTTTTGTTCATCTGACTCTACACCATCTACAGAGCCACCACTGAAAAGGGAGATTTTCCACATTAATTGGATTTACAAGTAAAATGGCATGAACTGGTATAAAGGAATGACAGCTGATTCACAAGGTTTTTAAAAGGATGTCAAAAAAGGAGAAAACACTGGAGGTCCACCTACATTTTAAAGGTAAAATTTCATATGCAGAGAAAGAAACACAAGGAAAAACCCAAGAGAGCAGCAGGTAAGTGGATTTGTATAATGAAATGAGGGGAGGGGTTAGAATCAGCACAATGGCTGATTTTTCCATTTTCTCTGTGTATTTCATGAATTTATTCAAAATAATCTTCTATTTGTCATCTTTGTTCATCCACAGAGGAAACCTTGCACCAGAATAATTCTATAAAACCAAACTTAACCAGATTGCCTATGGACTGCAGAATTCCTTCTGAATTAACACCTGTGCCCTGTGTGAGGGCAGGAATAAATTCAAACCCAAACAGCTAAGAAAATTTCAATGAGATTTGAGGTCTGAGAAGAAGGAAAAATTCAGTGGGAATGAAAATTTAATGAGATGAGACACAAAGAGAGGCCAGGAGAGGACAATGGGCGAAGGGATGGGAGAAGCTGAGTGATCACAGGAAGCAGAAGTTTCCACATGAAATAATAACTGCAGGAAGGAATAATTCCAGCACCACATCACACTGGGGTCATTGCCTGGGACACAGAAAAATCCCAACCTGGCAGAGCTGAGCAAGTCCAGATATTTTTCCACATAATGGTGAGGGCAATAAATAAATAAATGAAAGTCTGAGCCCTGCTGGAATGGTTTCCTTCACAAGTAAAGGAAAACTTCACTCCAAAATTCATTGAGTCAATTAAAAAAAAAAAAATAAAAAAAAAATCAGAATGTTCTGCCTAATTTTGGTTTGGTATTCTTTTAATTGAATAGGCAGAAGGGAGTTCTTTCTTGCATGAAAAATGTTTTAACAAGCCCAAGTTGTTATTTAGAAGCCTTAATCCCACATTAAAAATAGGTGAAAAAAACCATTTTCCATATATTTTGCAGCACAAATTATTCTTCACATTGGGTCTGACTTTATAGACTTTTCAGCACTGCCCAAATTCCATTTCAAATATTCTGTGTTCACAAAACTGCCTGCCTGTGGTCCAAAGTTCCAAAAGAAAGAGAAGTTATGGTGGAAGGCTGAATCCAAAATGCTCCATTAGAAACCCAGGCATGCAGCTAAAACTGGAAAACAACGAGACAGCACCAAGGGCAGACAATATCCACGCACAGCTCATTTTCCCAGCTGAATTGAGGGAACAATTCACTTCCATGATGAGCTCCTGCTCCCCATAAATATTCCTAAAGCAGCAGCAAGTTTTCTAAATATGTGTAATTTCCCAGCTCCTTCCAACAGCTGGGTTTGCTTCCAGCTTGCCCAGGAGCATTAAAATCAAGATCTGTCTTCTTTCTGCTAAAATTGCTCTTCAGGCTTGGTAGTTCTTTTGATGAGGTCTACAGATCTCTTACTTAATAAAAAAAAAAAAAAAAAAATCAGATTTCCTTCTATTTGAGTAAAAATTCTCTTATTAGATCTTGCCCTGAAACATTCGCTTGTAAGGCTACCAAGAACAGAATATGCAGTCAAAAATCCCAGTCATGGAGACCAGAACACGCAAAAGTACCCATAGAAAATGGAGAAACCCATAGAAAATGTAGAAAAGTACCCATAGAAAATGTAGAGACCCATAGAAAATGTAGAAAAGTACCCATAGAAAAGATTGTGAATTTTATCCCATTATTGGAATCATTTATGTGAGCACCTGCATTTAAACACCATAATAAATTCAATTGTAAAATAAATAAATATAATGGCAAATAAGTTGATTAATAATAAATTATTAAGAACAAATAAATAAATAATGGCAAATTAAGATAACCAGATTAATTCTTGATAAATGCACAGCTTAATAGTGACCTAGACAGTGACAAATAATGTGCCAACAGCTTCCAAAATAAGGGGGAGTGATTATTAGTAATGGGCTGGATCCTGAAAAAACTACTTTAACTTTATTTCAAGGATTAATTCCAGCCAGAATAGGCCTTAGTCAAGTTCATAGCACCAAATTCACAGTAAAATTTACACATTGAACAAATCAGTTCAGATTGTGGTGCTGCTCTGAAGTGTTTTTAAATGTTCACAAGTGAATCCACACTAACAAGGATTAGCCTGAACTAAGAATTGAGCAACTGTTGGAAATGTTTTGTTCATGTTATTACATTTTTGCTGCCAGTAAATACCAGGAAGAAAAGCATTTATCTGCTTCATAGCTCAATATCTATAGTAAATACAACTCAGGAGCTCAGTGCCTCCTCCCAGAGCTTCCTCAGTCTCCAAAATTATATTTCCCACACTCAACATTAATCCTCCACTCACCAACTGTTCTTAGAGGAGTTATGATGAAAAAAATGAAGGATGCAACAGCCCTCAACACCAACATTCCCACAAATGCTCTCTCCATGTGTGGGGAAGTGTTCCTCACGTTGTGAACGTGCTGTTGGCACACTGCTCTGACAAAAATCCCAACAGTTGTAAACCCTGCCTGCCCAAAATAGCTCTGACAGGCAGGGCAAGGCTGGGATTTCTCAAAGGCAGCAATCCTTGAGCAAAAGGAGCTCTGCAATTTGGCAATTTCCCAGTGGAAATACAAAAGCAGAATCCCAATGCTAAAATCCTAAAATCCTGCTGTCCATAATATATCAAATACCTGGAATGTCTTTGTTGTAAGTTTTTTCTTTAAAAGCAGTGCATGTTTTGGAGTTGAAGGGTTTTATACCAAGAAAAGACAATTGATAGAAGTTTATTATCTCCACCACTAATGGTGATGATAAACCAGTGCAATAACAGCACCCTATAAGTGTAATTTGATTTTTTGTTTAACATTCAAGGGCACAAAGAGGAAGAGCTGCCCTCTGGTTGTGGGGAAGGTCTGTGCTGGAATTTCTCAAAGGCAGAAATCCTTGAGCAAAAGGAGCACTGCAATTTGGCAATTTCCCAGTGGAAATACAAAACAGAATCCCAATGCTAAAATCCTAAAATCCTGCTGTTATTGTCCCTAATATAGCAAAGACCTGGAATGTCTTTGTTGAAAGTTTTTTCTTTAAAAGCAGTGGGTGTTTTGGGGTTGAAGGGTTTTATACCAAGAAAAGACAATTGACAGAAGTTTATTATCTCCACCACTAATGGTGATGATAAACCAGTGCAATAACAGCACCCTGTAAGTGTAATTTGATTTTTTTGTTTAACATTCAGGGGCAGAAAAAGGAAGAGCTGCCCAATGGTTGTGGGGAAGGTCTGGGCTGGCATTTCTCAAAGGCAGAAATCCTTGAGCAAAAGGAGCACTACCATTTGGCAATAAGGCACAGCTCTCCTAGTAGAAATACAAAATATTTTCGATGCCAAAATCCTGGTGTTATTGTCCCTGGCACCTGGAATATCTTTCCTTGAAAGCAGTGGATGTTTTGGGGTTGGAGGGTTTTTTACCAAGAAGATTGATTGAGGTTTATTATTTTAGCTCTAGGCTGAAGTTTATTATTTTATCACCACCATAAATTATAAACCAGTGAAATGATGGCATCCTATAGCTATAATGTGATTTTTTGTGTGACATTCAAGGGCACAAAGAGGAAGAGCTGTCCTCTGGTGGTGGGGAAGGTCTGTGCTGGAATTCTCAAGGAAAAGGAACATGACTATTTGGCAAGCAGACACAGCTCTCCCAGTGGAAATACAAAAGCAGAACCCAATACTAAAATCCTGGTGTTATTGTCCCTGGCACCTGAAATGTCTTTGTTAGAGGTTTTTTTCTTTAAAAGCAGTGGATGTTTTGGGTTTTGTGGGGCTTGTTTGCCCAGAAAAGAAGATTGAAGTTCATTACTTTAGCTCTTGACTGAAGTTCTCCACCAATAACGGTGCTGATAAACCAGTGCAATAATGGCATCCTAGAGCTATAATGGGATTTTTTGTGTAACATCCAAGGGCACAAAGAGGAAGAGCTGCCCTCTGGTTGTGGGGAAGGGCTGAGCTGGAATTTCTCAAAGGCAGAAATCTTGAGCAAAAGGAGCACTACCATTTGGCAAGCAGGCACAGCTCTCCCAGTGGAAATACAAAAGCAGAATCCCAATGCTAAAATCCTAAAATCTTGGTGTTATTGTCCCTAATATTCCAAAGACCTGGAATGTTGTTGGAGTTTTTTTTTTTTTTAAGCTTTGGATGCTTTGGTGTTGGAGGGGTTTTTACCCAGAAAAGACAATTGATTGAGTTTTATTATTTTAGCTCTTGAATGAAGTTTATTATTTTAGCTCCATTATAAATGATGCTGATAAACCAGTGAAATAATGGCATCCTATGGCTATAATGTGATATTTTTGTGTAACATCCAAGGGCACAAAGAGGAAGAGCTGCCCTCTGGTTGTGAGGAAGGGCTGGGCTGGAATTCTCAAGCAAAAGGAGCATAAAATTGGCAAGGAGACACAGCTCTCCCAGTAGAAATACAAAATATTTCCAATGCTAAAATCCTGGTGTTATTGTCCCTGGCACCTGGAATATCTTTCCTTGAAAGCAGTGGATGTTTTGGGGTTTGTGGGTTTTTTACCAAGAAGATTGATTGAGGTTTATTATTTTAGCTCTAGGCTGAAGTTTATTATTTTATCACCACCATAAATTACAAACCAGTGAAATGATGGCATCCTATAGATATAATGTGATTTTTTTTGTGTAACATTCAAGGTTTTGTGTGGTTTCTGCCCAGAAAAGTAGATTGATTAAGGTTTATTATTTTAGCTCTTGACTGAAGTTTTTTATCTCCACCAATAATGGTGCTGATAAACCAGTGCAATAATGGCACCCTAGAGCTATAATGGGAATTTTTGTTTAACATTCAGGGGCTCAAAGAGGAAGAGCTGCCCTCTGGTTGTGGGCAGGGAGAGGAAGACTCAGGGGAGGAAGCAAATTTCAGCCTCTTGGCTGAGCTCATCACTGCAAGCCAAGTGTTTATGGAGAGCTCCCATCAAGGAGGGGACTTGCAGAGCCACAAATATCTCAGAATTAAAGACTTCTATTTAATCAAGTAAAAGTCAACTTTAAGAATCAATCAGGAAGAATTTTAAATATAAATTAGGACTAATTAATCAACTGAGCGTTGTTTTTTGTTTTTTTTTCCTATTTTTAAGGTGTTTAAAATATACAAGGTTTTATAAAACAAAGTTGTTCCTTTCCAGAACCTTCTAGGATTTTCAGAGCTCTCAATGCCATCTAGTTTACCTTCACAGACGAACCTGATACTGTGAGTTACACATATACCCAGAAATTTGCATTTTGCTTCAAAAAATGTGTTATATGGGATGACAATTCCTCATAGCACCCCCATTTTTATGAAAATAATTCAGAATTATCCCACAGCAGCACCTGAATTTCCAGTTGTGTAATTGATTTTACACACAGAAATAGAGGCTCAAAAAGGCATTAAATTAATTGGAAATTCTAGACAGACATTCCAGTTCTCTCTCCTCAGGTCCTGACCCATCATAAAATTATTTAACCTTCACCTAAAATATTTAACCTTTAGCTAGAGCTGCAGAGCAGGAGGTGATTTTTCCTGTCACTTCAAAATGTGTAAGATCTTAAATGTGCATTGGGATGGACTCAAAATTTTTGGCAAAATCCTTCTGCCAGTTCAGGGTTTGTTTGCTCTCTGACTCTTCCTGGAGAACATTAAAATGGGTTTCCTGGAGGAGTGTTGTCCTCCTCATGGAATTCTTATGATTATATAATGGATTTTATGTAATTTTATATATATATATATATATATATATATATATATATATACACACATATATACATATAGATATAATTTTATATATATACATATAAGATATATAATTATATATATATTATATATAATTATACATTATATATATCTATACAGAATAATCATAATATAACTTATAATATATTGTATATTATTTAAATATTAATCATTTATAATCCATATATTTTATAAGTATATATTTCTATATTTATATATAATTTTATATAAGATATATAATTATGTATATTAAGAATTATATATAGCATATTATTATATATTATTATATATTATTATATTATATGATGGATTCCCTTCAATGATTCGTTTCAATGAATCAACATTTTCCAATAAAATCAGGATTTACCAGAGCATCCCTTATCATCTCCAGCTTAGATTACTGCTTGATTTCCCTCACTTCTCTGTAAAAAAAAAACTCAAAAAACCAAAACCAACCACACAAAACACACTCCCAAATGAACATCAGCACTGAGGTAAAAAAAAAGCTGGATGAAGTCTGAGAAATGCTATGACCAAAGGGTTATAGGGGAGGTTTTCCAGCCAGAAAAAGGTAAAAAAGGTGGCCTCAAAATGTGAAATGTGCCAGCTGGAAAAGATCAATGTGTCAGCCAGACTCTGCTGTCACCAAATAAATGCATAACATTTCAAATAATTGCAACTATTAAAAACACAGAACATTAATTTAATAGTAAGAAAAATTTTCTCCAGAATTTTGCTCCAGAATGAGTCATATGTGAGACTTTGTTTGAAAATGATCCTATCAATCCTCCAAGCACTCCAGCAGGTTTGGTAATGGCCATCTCTAAATCTAGCAGTCACTTCTGCAGTTTTCTGGGCACCACAGCACCATTTAATCTTTTGCAGTAAAAGCTGGGGGAAAAAAAACATTTGTAAACTGGCAGGCAAAGATATTCTATAGCACAGCCTCACCTTTTTGTCTTTTGATGGTTTTTGTAATCGTGGTGTTGAAGGAAAAGGATCAGACCTCCCCAGGACGGGCAGTGCTGATTTCTGCTCTGGTTTCTGCTCTCTGGGACAGGGGCAGGAGCCAGGGAAGGGCTGGGGCTGGGCTGGGTGGAAATCAGGGGAAGGTTCTGCCCTAGAGGGTGCTGGCACTGCCCAGGGAATGGTGGAAATCAGG
>JAHXMQ010003857.1:18301113-18317351 GCA_020466415.1 Ammodramus savannarum pratensis | reverse complement strand
TTTTTCCCAATATCCAACCCAAAACTGCTGGAACCCAAGGCCACCTCCGCTCATGCTGTCCCTTGTTCCCTATTGGCAGAGCCTGACTCCACCTGGCTGCACCTTCCTGCCACATCATTTTAGAGCAATAAAGTCCTGCGTGAGCCTCCTTTTCTTCAGGCTGGACATTCCTTTTGTCCCTTTTTGTTTCCTTTTTCTCCTTTTGGAGAATTTTTTCTCAATATCCAGCCCAAACCTGCTGGAACCCAAGGCCACCTCGTCTCAACCTGTCCCTCGTTCCCTGGGGACAGAGCCTGACCCCTCCTGCCAGATCATTTTAGAGCAATAAGATCCTCCTTAAGCCTCCCTTTCCCCAGATCCCTCAGAAATTCAGCTTAAACCCCTCAGACTGAACACATCTTTAAATGCACTCAACAACTTTTGCAGGATTCAGGTCTAAGTTTTGTTTGTAAAGCTTAAATTAAATGCTCAAAGCAGGAAATATCTGGGGGCTGGAATGGAATCTAACTAATTTTCCTAAATGGAACTTTTAGAGAACGTTACAGGTGAAGGCAACAAGCACAATCACAGGGAAAAGAGGAAAAAATCACAGGGAAAAGAGTAAAACAAGAAATGAGCCCCTCATTTGCACATATCTTGCTTCTCGTGGTACCTACAGGAGCAAAGCTGTTCCTCTGAAAAAATAAAAACTTCTCTCCTTTGCTCTGGTGTTTGTAACTTTTCCAGTGGGGTTGTGTAGAAAGTGGGAGATTTTAATGAATAATGAAGGGGACAAGGACAGCATCAGAGCCCTTTGTCCTTTTATGTTTATATTCAACAACTACAAATGCTGCCAGGTCATTTCTCAGGGTTTACAACAGCAAGCTGCAAACTGAGCAGTGTCCTTCTAGAGCTGCAGAGTATACCAGTGAAAAATCAGGGGAGAAGAATCCTGTGCAATCATGAATCTGTTATTTTTTTGACTCACAGGAGTATTTAATCATGAATCTTATTTTTTTTTTTACTCACAGGAGTATTTAATCCAGCATTTTAGCTCTTGTTTCTGCAAAAAGAGGAGCCACATCAGAGCTTTACTCATGTGCCACAGCAAACCCTCCCAGCAGAGCTCTCTGGGCTGTGGGTGACAGATTCTGCATGGTGGAAAGGGGTAAAAAGTGTCTGACAGAGCCCAAATATTATCAAAGGCTTGATGAGAATGTGCAAGACATTTACAAATTCAATTATGACCTGAAAAGTCAAGCAGATTTATTTTAGAGCAATACCCACAGCCTCTTGGCTCTGGGGCTACAACATCCCTGCTCCCAGCTCTCAGCACCAGCCTCTGTATTTAAAATATAAAATATTGAGAGGCAGCCTAAATTCAGCACCTTCTAACATCAGCAGGAAGTGGGAATTCAGGAGCTGAGCACAAAGAGAAGGAAAGGATCCAAATATTCAGAAGTCAGAATCAGACAGAATAATATTCAGTGATTATGGCATGTAGAGGAGTTGCAGGAAATGTTGAAGAAAGGATTCCTGTGAGATTTTTCTCTCTTGCAGCTGGTTCTGCACAATGGGAAGGATTTCTCATCACTTATTAACCAGTAACTAGTGTAGAAGTAAAAAATCACTGAGCAAGAACTGTTTGAGTTTAGCTCTGGCAAAAGAATATTTACATTATTTTTACAAGAACCCATTGAAAAAGACCCAAAATGTATGAGAATTCAGTGTTCATACAATCAGTGTGATATTCTAACACTCAATAAATCCAGAGGGAGAATATTCTTTCAACACTTCACATCAGAAAATACTGGCTTGGGGTTGAGTCATACATGACAAAACCTCATCCACAGCTTAATTAATGTGCTGTGGGTGGGGTAAAATGTTCTGTTATCAATAAATTAAAAATTATACAAAGACTGTGGGGGTTTTAATATTTTTGATTCAGCTTCTCCTATTTTACAGCACAAAATCCGGAAGAATCTCAGTGCTGATTTGCTCTCATTCCCACTCAAGTGATCCAGGCAGGAAAGCTAGATTGTTTTTTAACTTGAGTCTATTAATTGAGATTATTAATACAGAATTCTTTTCAAATCACTAGTTGGAGACACTCAAGCCCATGCTCTGCAGTGACACAGGTGATACAAATAATAAGCTTTGATTTGGGCTGGATAACAGAAATGTAACAAGATAATAAAAAATAAATAAATTTTAAACAAAATTACCTATTGTAATGAAGCAACAAGTAGGGAATAATTGATTAATGGAAGGAAATTAAGCACTGGGAGAGGTTTTCTCAGGACATGAGCAATCCCTGTCCTGGGAGGTTTTTAAGGTGCAGCCAAACACCAAGACAACAGCTCCAAGTTCAGTGCTGAGCCTTCCTTGACCAAGAAGTTTCACCAGAGTCTTTCCAAGGTCCTTCCCAACTTTTACATTTTTATAACTCCAAGTTCCTCCCAGGGTTTCAGACCAGGGATATCAGCACTCAAAAATTAACCAAGAGCAGGAAAGAAAACTTCAAATGTTTTTCTGCAACTTTGAGTCCAGCAGGCTCCTCCTTCCAAAAGGACAGAGAGACCTGAGCTCAATGCAATGGTTTGCTTGCAAAAATTCTCATGAAAATAAAAAATAGAAAGGAAAATATTAGGGGTACTGCCTTCAGCAAGTAATTTAGGAAAAATACATTGGCAGCCACTGGTGTTGCTCTCTCAAAGTTAAAATTTAGTTAAATTAATAAATGGATAAACAAGATCCATAAAAGAACAGGTTCCCTTCTACCTGAAGATTTCATTAGTGAAATAGGAAGATAAAAAAAATTAGGGAGACTCAGCAGCTCTGTGTACAATATAGAAAAAGTCAGAATTTTCATAACCACAAATCAAAAGAAATCAAAAAGTATTTTGGAAATCAAAAGAAACCAGAAATCAAAAGTATTTTGGAAAAATTCGATACTGAACCAAACCTAATGATCAGAGACTGGAATGATAATTTAAATGTCAAAAAATTTAACTTTCTTCAGTCTTCTAGATAGTTCTTACCTCATCTTTGGAAGCATTTGATCTCAGCTACTGAAAGGTCTTCTCCATGAGGTGGAGATCAGATACTAACAAGCAATTTGCAAAACACAAAATTATGGTAACTGCACTGGCATATTTTTCTCCTGATTTTGAGTTTCTCATTGAAGGGTCCTGAATTTTGTATATTTGCAACATTTAAAACACGAAAGCTGGCACACAAATACCTTCAGATCTAGGATTGGATAATTCAGGGCAAGAAATCTTGAATAATTAAGGACAAGGAGCTCTGAAAGGGCACAAATCCATTTCACCTGAAAGCTGCCAGAATCACCTGGATTTATTTTGCTGTTTCACAGTGTTGGAAGGGAAAATGGAAATGCTTTGTGAGAAAGTGATGGATTTCAAGAACAGTAATGGAAAAGTTTGAACATCCTGTTAACAGTGTAATAGGCACTTCCTCTGCAGTTAAACTTTATGTTAGTCTTAATATATTTAATATCCTGAAATATTAAATATTCATGATCTGTGGTAGTGCTGGTTGGAGAATGATGGAGTTATTTTATAACAGCTTTTAAGGCTTGGATTTTTTTTCCATCATGCATTAGAATGCAGAGTAAAAAAGAGGAAAAGGGTGAACCAACCTCATGAATATTTCAGAAAGCACAAGTGTGTGGAGAGGACACACCTTCTCCATCTCACCTCTGTTTTCCCTGTCCTCTTTCTCTCCCCTATCCTGTCCCACAGACACTTCCCTTTGAAAATGTTTCAAAGGTGATAAAACTTTAAGATTTTTTTTGTTTTGTTTTGAATAAATGTATTTTTTCATTGAAATTGTCCAATCCAATTAAAGTATGTCATAAATTTAACAGACTGTTACATTATTATAATAAAAACCTCAAGTCAATTTAAAACGTTTCCTGGAAATGAGCATATAATAAATTCAATTGAGTGGGAAGGCTTAAATATGAATTTTAGCAATGGCATTATGTTTGAAATGGAAACTTCAGCTGAGAAATCTGCTACATCATTTATATTTCAGAACATTTAATCCATTTACAGCATCCCCAACACCTGAGAGCTGCCTTTGTTTTTAAGCTGGGAATTTTGCTGCTCTGGGAAGGCAATGCCATGGCCCAGATTCCCAGAGATTAGGCTGCAAAAAGTGGAAGAATATTGAATAAATAGTGCATTAAAAATTAAAAAAAGGTAAATGTATGCCCAGGGGAAAAACCTGCACTGCAGAAACAGAGCTGGAAAAATGAATTATCAATATTATATCATATTGATTATCAATATGATATTGAATTACCAATATAGGACAGATCCTCCCTGAGAGCCAGGACCCTGTGGAAAGGCAGGTTCATGGGTACCACAGGGTCTCCTGAGAAATGTGGGAATTTACAAGTCCTGAGGGATTCCTCGGGATTCTGGAAACAGAGCAGCTGCTCATGGCAAACTGATTTAAATGGTGCAAGCATACCATGAGTCTGCCTCTTACAGAACCCTGGTCTAAAGGTTTTAAAGCTTGAGACCTATAAAGTTGAATATTGGGCATGAATTCCCTTCTCTTTGTGCTTCTGTTGAAAGTTATTTCTGCTTGTTGAAAAGTTTATTATCCCATTTCTCGTGCCCAAGACAGGCTGTTCTCTCCCAGGCTGACCTCATCAGAGAGGTGGTTATCAAAATCACACTGAAATAAAATCAATTTATTCCACCTAGCTAAAGCTGAGGGTTTAGCCATCAGAAAAAGAAGAAAGCCATCAGAAGCCATCAGAAAAAGGAAAAAGAAAAGGTCAGACATGTTATCCACCTTCAAAGCACAAGATCTGGTTCTGGGGAAATGGTATAAACTGAAAGAATGGAAGAACAATAAAATCCTGGATGCAAACTCCAGAAATGTAAAATAAATCCTTTCTAAAATCACTTCAGCCCCTTCTGAGCCCAGGCTGCTCACATTGCTGTGTCTGTGAGTGCCTGCCCAGCCTGGCGTGCGTGCACACACTGCAGCCACAGAGCTTTCCCTGCACCCCTGGGGCACATTAAACCACGCTAGAATACATTTCCATCCTCAGACATTCCTTCTGATGGAGAAAAAAACGCAGTTTTGCTCAGTTTCATTTCTTGCCCTCAGCTGCAGCCCCTCAGAAAACTCCAAAGTGCTCGTGCACCTCCCTGAGCCCATGTCAAAGGTGTGAGGACATTGATCTTGTCATTCCCTTGGGTCACTTTGGCTTCTCCAGATTCCTTTCTTTAGGATGTTTCCCCTGCCTCTAAACTGTTCATTCTCATCCTGATGCCTCAGGTTTTGGCTTTTATATTTTCAGGTTCTGTGCTGCTTTAGTGTGTGAGTCTGGGTTCCACATTCAGGGATGGTGAGCTCTGTGCACAGAGCAGGGAGACAAAACAATTCCTGCTCCAGCTGGGCACCAAGGACAAATGATCCAAATCTCAGCCCAGGAGCACAAACACCGTGGGCTGGAGAGAGAAAAACAAGGATGGGACTGCCTGGGCTAAAGCTGGAATGCGACAGTGAACTGCAAGGAGCAAATGGAGCAGAACTGATCCCAGGGAGAGACCCCGTGTCCATTTTGGGGCCATTTTGATCCACTTTGGGTTCATTTTATTACCATTTTGGTTCATCTTGGGTTCATTTTGGGACCATTTTGGTTCATCTTGGTTGCAGCCCTGACTGGGCTCTTGTGCTGCCCAAGGTGGATCCATTGAGGAGATCCTTTGAATAAATCCCTGATTTGTTCTTTACCTCCATCCAGCCCCTGTTTTATGTCAGCCTTCCCAAGGCATCACTCCCTGCTCCTGGCAGCGTTCTCAGCAGTGATTTTGTGATTTTCTCTGCACTGATCAAGGTGGGGCTGCAGGAATCTCTGTGCGTGTGTGTGTGTGTAAATTCTTCTTATGTGTGTGGAAATTTCTTGGGAAATGCAGCAGCAGCTTGAGTGGCACAGTTGGCAAACACACCCAGAATCAGCAACTGGGAACAGCCAAAATGTTGGTAGTATCAAGGATGTTTGGAGTTGACACAGCTGAAAAATTTCACTCTCATGTTTTCTAAATTTCAAAATTCCATTACGCATCAAATATTTCATTTATAAACAGAGGTCACTAAAACAGGAATAAAAATATCCTCAACCACAACCCAAACTACATAAGAAACAATTGAAAATTAGATATTTCAATGCAACAATTCTTTTCCTGGTTTCGTTTATTTCCAACATGAGAAATCAGTGATTTTTTAGATCCTCCCTCCAGATCTGTGGTTCTTCTCCTCTCTCAGTGTAGTTGATTATTCACAGATTCTCCTCAGAGCTGTGGTTGACACCACTCCAGGGACAGCTTCTCCCTCACCCCATGGCTCCCTGGGATTGAGTGGAATTCACTCAAAAATTCCTAAATATTTTTATTTTTCCCCATAATATGCCTGTCTTGGTCCCTCTCTGAGTGCTTTCATTATTTCTGCTCTTGGTGTTCAATCTATATTTTTAAATTCTCTTTTTATGTCCATCAAAACTCTCAGTGACTCTCTTGTGGGACTGAGAGTTTTGACTCCTGACAGTTTGGAGCAAAATCCAAATTTTGCAGAATTTTTGCACAGAAATCAACACAACGTGTTTTTTTTCCAATAAATCTCATTGTTAAATTAAAAAAAATAAAACAAAACCACCCAGCCTCACCTAAGAGAATTAGAGAAAAAGCAAATCACGAAACCAAAAGGACCAAAAGCCACAAACAATTCTTAATTACAATTAATTGCAGTTCCTCACACACGTGAAATTCTCCTGTTCTGGTGGAAATAAATATTTCAGGCTCACCTTTCCAGTGGATTTGGTGCCTTTCCAGATGCAGAAATAGCAAATAGTCCAAGCAGCCAGGAGGCACAGGGCGAGCTCCCAGCGCAGGTTCCCAATGTGCTCAATCCCATCGGAAATCGCCAGCACCCGCCGTCTTCCATGGGGGAAAAAAGGAAAAAATTAAAGTATTGAGCTAAAACAGCTCTACATGGGAAATACTGGGATAAAACTAATTAATTACAAAAAAAAATTTAGAATATTGAGCTAAAAGAGCACTACATGGGAAATACTGGGATAAAAGTCAATTAATTACCAAAAAAAATTAGAATATTGAACTAAAATGGTGTTACATGTGAAACACTGGGAAAAAACTAATTAATTACAAAAAAAATTTAGAATATTGAGCTAAAAGAGCACTACATGGGAAATACTTGGATAAACGTGAATTCATGAAAAAAAAAGATGATAGTAGCGAGAAAAAGCAACATTGTATGTGGAATACTGGGATAAAACTAAATTAATTACAAAAAAAAAAGATTATCATATTGAAGAAAACAGCATTACCTATGAAAAACCAGGATAAAATTGAATTAATTACAAAAAAAAAAATTAGAATATTGAGCTAAAAGAGCACTACATAGGAAATACTGGGATAATAGTGAATTAATTACCAAAAAAATTATAATATTGAGCTGAAATGGTGCTACATGTGGAATGTTGGGATAAAAGTGAATTCATTACAAAAAGAAAAAGATGATAATAGTGAAGAAAAGAACATTGTATGGGGAATACTGGTACAAAACTGAATTAATTACAAAAAAATTAGAATATTGAGCTAAAATGGCACTACATGGGAAATACTGGGATAAATGTGAATTCATTACAAAAAAAAAGATTATACTAGCAAAGAAAGTAATGTTTATGGAATACTGGGAAAAAAACTGAATTAATTACAACAAAAAAATTAGAATATTGAGCTAAAACAGCACCACACGTGAAATGCTGGGATAAAAGTCAATTAATTACAAAAAATGAAGATTATAATATTGAAGAAAACAGCATTACATATGAAAAACCAGGATGAAACTGAATTGCAAAATTTAGAATAAAACACACTATGTGTGAAATACTGGGCTAAAACAATTAATTACAAAGAAAATATTATAATATTTGAAGAAAACCAGCATTAATTGTGAAACAATGGGTTAAAACTGAATTAATTTGATTAAAGGACTCCTCTTTACCCACTACTGAAAACACCCCGTGCTACAGTAGAAAGAGAGAAAAAAGCAGAATATTCCAAGTATTTTGTATCTGGTTAGAAATAAACAAATGTTTCACTTTTTCAGGTCAGTGACAAAATTTTAAATTTAGAACAACTTTCCTTAAAGTCAAAGAAAAATAAACTATTTTAATTATTTACCAATATATGTGAGCTAAAAATAAAACACTTCCTAAATAAATGGGTTTTCAATTTGATTTGTTTTCTTGAAAAAATTTTCTAACATTTACTTTTACCTGTTAACCTTAAATTTCATTAATTTCCTTTTGGAATTGGAGCTATAACATTAAAATATTTCTTTTCAAAACCTCAACATTTTGAAGCAACTTAAAGCACACATAAAGACATTCAAATAAAAGTATTTAACACTCAACCTGAAATAAACCATCCTGGGCAGAGATTTCTTTAAAATCTCTATTTCAAGTTAATAAATACTAAATTAAGTTAATAAATTAATGCAGTTAAAGTTATAAGTTAATAAATAAATAAACATAAATTAAAAATTATTATCACCTCAGACTTGTATTCCTCTCCCTCCCCACTGTGACTAAAAACAAATTAATTGATTTTCAAAGGTTTCAATTGATTACCTAATTAATATCTACATAGGTATACAAATAATTTAATTACAATTTAGTAGAAAGATTAAGTGTTAAATCAAACCAAACAAATTACAATTAAATACATAAAAGAATTCTTGCTTTTGTATTTGGTTCAGTTATTGTCTGAGTCAATAAATTTAGGGATATAAAGTCTGATCCTGTAATTCCAGCTAATAAAATATGACAGTTAAAGCATATAGAATATTTATATGAAAAATATAAAGTTTATTTGAGATAGAAATATTTAAAGGAAATAAAATGAAATGTAAAAATTTAAAAAAGGAGGAATCTGTGAAGGGAAATTCCTGGTGTGATGGAGTGGGAGGCTGGAGATGCCAAGAAGGAAAATGGAAATATTGAAGCAGCACCTGGGTGGGTTCCACACCTCCAGAGCTGCAAATGCTGCTCCTGATGGAGGCAGCACTCATAAAATATGAGTTTAAAATTCCCTCTTTAGCTAGGGGATGACAGAATTAACAGGGTAAGCAAAAATCACAATAAAAACTCAAAATCACAGAATTTATCTCCATATTTCCTAATTAATAAAGACAGCTCTTCCCACCCAACAATAAAAGGGGCAGGAAGTCAACACAAACTTTTTGAGAATTATCTGCTTAAATTAAAATTGTTGCCACCTCATTCACAGCTCCTCCCCATCCAGGAATTGATTTATTCTTCAAATGTTTATTCTTTAAATCTTTATTCTTTAAATCTTTGTTATTAAAATCTGAACTATTCAAATCTCCACCAGCCCGGAGCACTCTCAGTTAGCCAAGACCTGCAAAGTGCCTGAAGTTCTCTCATCAAAATGCACCCAAATGAAGAGAGGTGGCTTTTAATGAAGGGTTATTTTAATCAAGAAGAGGAAGGACATAATTGATACCTGCACACAACATCACTGAGACATAATTACACAGAGGGGTGATGAAATGCATCGTTAAAATTCAAATTCTTCTAAGCCGTTTGACTGATGAAGGTGGAATTTTACCTAGGATGGAGTCCACCCTCCTCACAAATTCTCATCAAATCCCAAATGAAGTCCTTGAATTCTTAGGTCACCCAGAAGAGGAATTAATTGCAAGAGAACCAGGTCAAAATTTGGTATAATATGATCAGAAAATGAATAAATAATATAGGGGAATAAATATTAAAAGGCCTTTTAAAGCTATACATTTTTAAGATGAAATGAGACAAAATATTCATGGTTGGGCCACAATAATAGTGAAATGGAAACAGTTTTCATTTAGCTCTATTTTCACTGTGAACTAATAATGAAAAAAAATTCTTATGTTTTAATCAAACCGGGTTTTTTTATGGCTGTTTGGATTTATTTATGTACATGTGAACCCAAACATGAGTAAGGTTCCTTTTCCACATCGGGTGTGCAAGTCACTCCAATTCCTCCACTGTTCATCCCCATCTGCAAAACTTCATAAGTAAATGTTCTCTCTCATGATTGAAATATTTCACCCACCAGAAGATGCCTTTGCCTTAAGAGCATAATTTTTCTTAAATTTTTCTTTTTTTCATAATTCTTCTGAAGAACATAATTTTTAATGAAGGCTTGAGGTGAAGATAGTTAAAAACAACCAATTCCTGGGAGCAGGAAGAGCTCAGAGTTTTCTGGAAGCTCTGAAATCCCAAAGAGCAGAGACACCTCCTTCACCCACGCAGCACTCTTGGCCAGATACTTTTGTAAAATGTCACAATGGCAAATGAATGGGATAACCATAATTAATTATCCCCGCGGGTCCTATTGAGAACAGACACGTGGTGCCAATCAAGGGCAGCTGTCAGCCCCATAATGAGGAGTTAATTACCCCCAAGTGCTGTCAAGGCTTTGGATTCCCTTTGTTCCAGCAGAACAAAGGGTTGGTGTTCCCCTCAGAAAAGGAGCAGCAGCAAGTCCAGAAGTGATAATTAATCTGTAACATGAAATGTATGGAAAGAATGGAGCCAAGGAGGGGAAATCCCTCACAGCTCTCCCTAAATTCTGCTGCTGGAACCATCTCAACAGCAGCAGGGGATGAAGTTTTGATAGAAGGGAGCAATCAGAATATGAAATTCTTCTCACAAAGCCTCAGTTCAGTCATATCTACCCCTATTCTTTTAGTATTCCACTGAAATAACAGGAAAAGGGGAAGCATTTTGAAAATAAATGGTTTCCCCCTGTGTCTGAGAAGTGAGGTTGATACCCAGGGGTCAGATCAGAGCTCAGTGCAGCTTCTACCTAAAACCTGCCATAAATCACTGAAAATAACAATAAAAAAAGGTTTTGTAGCTTCTTCCAGTTCTTCTTCCTCTTCTCTTACCTACAAGAGCCCTGCCCTGCTTTGTTCTCCTCAACTCTTCATGCACAGAGCACAGAAACAAGCAGCAACATCAGCACTCCATGTGCTCCCCTCTGGTTTGAAGGAGCAAAGGTTTGAATAGTTCTGTAGGCAATCTATAGCTCAGCTGCTTTGCATCACACTTGGGTGAAAAGAAAGAAATAATTTTATCCAGTGTATCAAGACTTGTTAAAGCTGAGCATCTCTAAAACCTCTTAAATCAAATGAGAAGTGACAGATATTTCATTGCAATGCTTTGACTCTTTCTCACTAGAAATCACTGCTGCCACTTCTTTATTTGAAGAAATTATTATCAACAACATTCCTTGACAGATAAAAGCCCAAGAACCTGGGAGACCACAGTAGTTGGCAGTACAACTGCAGGTAAGCATTTAAATTACTCCAGAACATCAAATCCCTGCTTGGTACAAGCCAATTGAAGCAAAATTTGCTGGCAATAACTTCAGGCTGTGTGAAACTTCACTGTGAGAAAGATTTCTCCTGCACTGAAGACACAAATCGTTAATTACTGTTGGATCTCACTGAAAACAGCAAGTAATGAGAGTTTGAAAGTATTTAATGTAGGTATTGAGCTTGTTTTGCTGTTGTGTAAAAATATTCAGCACTTCAGCTCCTTGAACCCACCCAGAGCCTGGGAGAGAGGCCAAGGGATTGGTGGCACTTGAGCTTTTTGGGCAGAATATTGAGGGAAACACACTCCAGTGCCATGGGGGAGTCTGGAATCAAAGGTGAACTCCAACCAGGGCAAGGTTTTCATTCAGTAGAAGCAAATATTAATTCTTCACAGCATATCTTGCTTGTAAGCAGAAGATTAAACCCCAGCCAGAGTGGGTTTGGGGTGTCTCACACTGTGCTTGAAGGGTTCATTGCCTCTGATCACACACATTTAAATTGGCTAAACGTTAGTGAAAGTTCTTACATTTCTTCCTGTAAATAACACAGAATAAAAGTGGCAAAAGTTGCAGGAATCTAATGAATAAAAGATAAATTTGGGGGGAATAATAGGGCACATCTCCAAAGCAGGGCTGTCAGAAATGCTGAGGTCTGGCCACAAGGGTCTGTGCAGTTGGGCTGAACAAAATCATGACAAAATTACCACAGTGTAGATAAATTCTACTAGAGTAAAAACTATTGTAAGCCTGGCTTCAAACTCACTTGAATCTAAATATAAATGTGGATTAAAAAGGAAATAAAAATGGGCAGTCAGAAAATATCTAAATAGTTAGAACTATAGAAGTAATAAAACTATATAAAGAAAAATTTTAGCATATTTTCAGTACATGTAAAATAATAAAATAAAATAATAAAATAATAATAAAATAATAAAATAATAAACCACAGAAGAAATTATGCTTTGTACAAGGATCTGGTGCTCCCCACATGGCAGGGACACCCCATTGCCAAGGGTTACCTCTGTTCCCTCACGTCACATCACTGCACGTGCAAAATTTACACAAAATTTACCCAGATAAAAACCCACTGGGAGATGATTTCAGCAAGTACCTACTGAAAATGGGACTAATTTGTTTGAGAAAGTACTGAAACACATTTCCATTTGGTGCCTCAGTGCATGGGAGAGGCAGAAGGGCTCCTCTGTTGTTGGAATTGCTGGAGAGGGGAAGGCTATGAGATAACTGAAAAGAAACCTTTCCACCCAAATTTGAAAACAAACCTTCTGAAAGCTTACACACTATTTATTGGCTATGGGAACATTGGGAAAGAGTGTCTTTAATAAAGTTGGAGGAGCTGGAACAGGCTCTTGAACAGAAAGAGGATTAACAGCTGCCAACACAGCGTTGAAAAGAATGTCCTGGGGTACTTTTTAAATTATTTCATGATTTGGGAAGCTGAAGAAAAGCTCCAATCTATTTGAGGAAGGTCCCTTCATGTTCCCACTTGCATTTGGAGCAGTTTCCAAGGCACTTGGCTTTAAAAAACCCAACAGCAAACAGCACCCAAACAGAGGAGACCCTTGAGGTGCCCTGTCCCTGGGGAAGTGCCCAACCAGAGCATCCTGAGGGCATAAAAACAACAAAATCATTCAGTGTCCCCTGTACAGAACCCCTTATTTTATATTTTATATACTTATATAAAATATATTTTTATATTTTATATATTTTTTATATTTTATATTTTAGTGCATTTTCATCCCTGCAGTTGTCAAACCCAGCCCATATTTACCTTGTGAACCTCGTCACTGAGCTCCTTGTTCAAAAATCAGAACACACCTGAGGGTGTGCAGATTTCTCATCAGTTTAGGGGAGAAGGGTTGAGATCTTTTAGACACTCTTTATCCCTGTGTGAAAGTAAATTTAAGTTTCTATCTACAGATAGTTCCTTAATTCACATCTTTGTTTCTCTCATTGCACTTTATGCAAATAATATTAATTTATTTCTGTGAAAATTTACTGCTTTGAATAATTCATACCCAAAAGCATTCAGGTGTCCTGTGCAAATACAGAGTTTCTGACTGAAAAACTTGAGCAGGTATAACTGAACTCTGAAAATTCAACATTTCAATTCCAGGCACCAGAATCTCTGTGGATCTTGAAGTGCCAGGAGCTTTCCTCTGCCAAAATACCTGTCAGGAAGGTGGAACATTTCCCTGTGCCTGTCTAATCTGAGCTAATTGCTGTCTAATTTAGAGAGGCAGATCCATGCAGCCAGACTGCAGATGGAAAAGAAATAGCTGAGAAGGAACAAGTTGTTTTGAAAGAACCAGAGAACACAAGATATTAAAGATTTGAGATATTCTCCACTGCCTTATCTGCTTAGATGACAACTTTGGAAAATGATACTGATAAACTTAAAAAAATCTATGCTGAATGCTAAATATAAAACTGTGAAACCAAAATGCTGGCAGCTGACTTTGTGAAATTCTTGGATTTTTTAAAGTTAAGATAAATGTGTTTTATATAAATCAAGGTAAAAAAAATTATCCTTCAATAAAATGAGTCTAAAAAGAGTGGTTTTAATTCTTCACTCAATTCATTTCTGGATTTCATGTACTGGTTTGCAAGGTTTCTCTTTTCTGGTGTGGTTTGTTATCTTTTGACACTGAAAACGTAAAGAATGGG
The DNA here is from genome assembly GCA_020466415.1 of Ammodramus savannarum pratensis. Classification (NCBI taxonomy): domain Eukaryota; kingdom Metazoa; phylum Chordata; class Aves; order Passeriformes; family Passerellidae; genus Ammodramus; species Ammodramus savannarum. Next base: position 18,303,234 of record JAHXMQ010003857.1, on the reverse strand, counting down.
GCAATCTCGTCCTACAGAACAGATGTAGAACATTCTATGTCCTGGAAACATCAAAGCTGGGAAACATTTCCAGCTCTAACACCTAAATCCTCTTCTGTACATTACAGGACTGTAAAAGATAACTGTCAGATTAGAGACTTGTTGAGTTTCATTGCATAAACAAAAAGCAATAGGAGATCACATACCTCTGATGAGGGACTTGGGCAAAAATGTGTGGGAGAGCTCTCCCTTCTCCAGGGGAGAGCACATGTTTGAGCAGTGATAACCTTCATGAGCTTTAACCACAGAGTAGCATGGAATCGTGGAATGGTTTGGGTTGGGAGGGAACTCAAAAATCACCAAGTTTCACCCCTACCATGGCAGGGACAACTCCCACTGTCCCAGGTGCTCCCAGCCCTGTCCAGCCTGGCCTTGGGCACTGCCAGGGATCCAGGGCCCTGTGCCAGGGCCTGCCCACCCTCACTGTGAACAATCCCTTCCCCATATCCCATCTAACCCTAATCTCTGTCAGCCTGGAGCTATTCCCACTTTTCCTGGCACTCCATGCCCTTGTCCAAAGTCTCTCTGTTGGATGTCTTGTTTGTAGTTCCATTTCTCTCTCAACAATCTCTATCCTATTCTATAACATTTCTAAACCAACATTTCTTTTCTCAAAGTTTACATACAAACACACACTATATAAACCTTCTGTCAAATTTTAAAATTTTTCTACAAATCCATTTCCCACATCTCTCCATCTTCCCTGCAGCCCCTCCAGGCCCTGCAAGGCCACAATTCAGTGACCCCAAAGCTTCTCCTGTGCAGGTGAACAATCCCAGCTGTGCCAGCCTTTGCTCCCAGCAGAGCTGCTCCATCCTCTGCTCATCCTGGAGCTTGGAGCTGCTCCGTCCTCTGCTCATCCTGGAGCCTCCTCTGGCCTCCTCCAGCAGCTCCAGGGCTGGACACTGCTCCTGCACTACACAGAGCACACCCTGAATCACTGAGAATTCAGAATTCAGCAGGACATGCCTCAGGCTGCACTAAATTAGTTCTGACCTTCCTTCCACCCAAATCCTCCAATGTGGATGAGCAGGAGAGAGGAGGAGGAGCAGAGACACACTGGGCACTACCTGACACTGCTCTGTCTTGTGCCCTGATGTGATGGTGGCATGGGCAAGAGTGGCACAGTGACAGCATTAACACCCTACAGATGGCAAATATCTGACAGAGATAATGCCTTCAAATGAAATTATTCCTTTCAGACTTTCTTTCCCCTCCTTTAGAGTCTGATATTTGGGAAGATTAACTAAACATGGGCTGCTTGTGCCAGGTGTTTTCCCAGGGCAGTGGTGTGGTAATCACTGAAACACCTCCAGAACAAGCACAGCTACAACTGCAAAGTTAAATAAATCCCCGTGGATGTTTTTGCGCATTTAGTCACTAAAAGTGTTTAAAATCAAGGGAGAGTCTGGATGCCAAAGTCTCCCTGCAAGTAAACATAGGTTGGCACTTTGGCTTGTCTGGAATATCTGGAATAAGAGCTCCAGGCTCTGTGTGGTGTCCAAACCTCTCTTTTGAGGGTTTACTGGAAACTAAAATAGGAAATATACCCACAGGTTTCTAAAAGAGCTAAAAAGATCCTTGACAGATACTGCTGGATACCCATGTGCACTCCCCAGCCATCAGTGCTCAAGGATTAGAAGGAAGGAGTTCAGATTTTAGAAGATAATCCACGGGTTACAGATTGAGAGAAATTTATTGGAAATTCTTTATAGTGTAAGATTTCAATTCTGGGAATCCACTGAATTCCATACTTGGCTTGTTTCTCAAAGCAACAGACAGACAACTCCCTGCGGTCACATTAGCAAGAATCCCTCAACTACAGCATTATTCTGAAATATTTACCTCTTCCAGCAGATCCAGTGTGAATTATAACAGAATGAATCCTTCCTGGCTGAGCCACATTTGTTCTGTCCAGCTCCTTCTCCTTAAATTCCTGCCAGGGTTTAACATTGTTCCATTCATTACCCATTTCTACACACCTCCAACTTAAAAATGAAATTTCCTCTGCAGAATTTTTGTGGCATTCCCATTCTCTGTAAAATCCCTTTGCCCAGGGTTTTTCTCCTGGGAAGCTGGGAA
>JAHXMQ010003857.1:18286414-18298525 GCA_020466415.1 Ammodramus savannarum pratensis | reverse complement strand
CTTCCTATTGTCAGTTTTCTAGAAGATTTAAAGTTTGTGTAGACACTTCCTACTTTCAGTTTTCCATATTTTAAAAGTTTGTGTAGATAGTTGTAGGAGTCTGTACATAATAAAGAAGAATATCCAACTTTCAGGTTCTCAAATTAAAAAGTTTATGTAGACAGTTCCTCATTTCAGTTCTAGATACTTCCTACTTTGAGTTTTCCAAATTTAAATGCTTGTGTAGACACTTCCTACTTTCACTTTTCTAGAAGATTTAAAAGGTTGTGTAGATACTTCCTAATTGCAGTTTTCCAAATTTAAATGTTTGAATAGGTTCTTTGTAATTTCAGTTTTCCAAATTTCAAAGTTTGTGTGGACACTTCCTATTGTATAGAAGCTTTTAAAGTTTGTGTAGATACTTCCTACTTTCAGTGTTCCAAATATTATAAATTTGTGTAGATATTTCCTACTTTCAATTTTCTACATGATTTAAAAGTTTCTGTAGGTATTTGCAGGAGGCTGTACATAATAACTCAGGATAAAGGGGATGAGCTGGTTTTATAATTGCATAAAACCAGATATAGCTAAAGGAAGGCCTTTCAATGGAAGAGTTTTAATAAAAAAATTAATTTAATTTTTTAAATAAAAAATTAAATTAAATTAATTATTTTTTAAAAAAAAATATTAATAAAAATAATTAAATACCCCATACAAAAAGCCAGCAAACCAACAAGTTATGAGAAACTGATGAACCCCTGGCAAAGACAGAAGAAAAATTATTACTTTTCCTGGTTATTTTGGCTCGTGCTGCTCCTGGCTGGTTTGGCCAAGCACTGAGGTTTTGCTATTTTAAACCTCTCACTTTATATTAATTTCACCCCTTCAAGTAAAATGTGCTTTTCTCATGTAATTCTTTCCTACAACAGCAAAAAGTGCATATATAGATGTACAAGTCTGAACACACATTCCTATCTTAACCCCAATAATGAAAATGCCCTTATTTACAAATAAAACAGATTTACCATTTTTCAGCAAAATTGGATCTCTAAGCCAGCAGCTTCTAAAGATCATAAATTTCAAGCACCTCACTCAGTTTCTGTGCATGTTTACCCACCATTAATAGCAATAACAGGATTTCTAGAACATTAACAATTGTGCAATTAAGGGATATTTTAAGACAGGAACCAACCAAATGCTACAAATTCCCAAAGCAATACAAAGTCAGGAGAATTTGCAAACTTGAAGGTCATTTTTTGATCATCCACAGCAAAAGTGTTATGTACAACATGAAATGCAAAAATCAAAAACCATGGAACTTCATCCCCCTGGCTTAGGGTCCAGCCTTCAATACAGGAAAAAAATTGGCAGCATTTGGACAGGAAATGTAAAAATCAAGAATCACGAAACGTCATCACTTGACTCAGGGTTCAGCCCCCAATTAAGGAAAAACTGTTGGACAGGAAATGTAAAAATAAAAACTATAGAACTTCATCCACCTGACTCAGGATTCAGCCCTCAATACAAGAAAAATTGGCAGAATTTGGACAGGAAATGTAAAAATCAAAAACCATGAAACGTCATCACCTGACTCAGGGTTCAGCCGCCAGTTAAGGAAAAACTGTTGGACAGGAAATGTAAAAATCAAAAAGCATGGAAACTTTATCCAACTGGTTTAGGGTCCAGCCCTCAACACAGGAAAAATTTGCAGCATTTTGATACCCATCCCATTTGCTTTTTTCAGCTGAAGTCAGGCAAAGTCAGTGATCTTGAGGCAAATCCAGATGGAGAGCTCACAGGGCTCCAAAGAAAAAGGGATTTTCACACAGTCCCTCACGAGCTGGGCATCAAGGGGAGGGCCTGGCTCTGTTTAATGCCCTACACAACACCCACAGAGGGGCTGGCTCAGTTTAATGCCCTACACAACACCCACAGAGGGGCTGGTTCTGTTTAATGCCCTACCAGACACCCACAGAGGGGCTGATTCTATTCAATATCCTACAAGACACCCACAAAGGGGCTGGCTGTGTTTAATGTCCTACAAGACACCCACAAAGGGGCTAGCTGTGTTTAATGCCCTACAAGACACCCACAGAGGGGCTGGCTGTGTTTAATGCCCTACAAGACACCCACAAAGGGGCTGGTTCTGTTTAATGCCCTACCAGACACCCACAAAGGGCTGGTTTGGGGTGCTGCTGGGTCCCCTGGGCACTGAGCAGGCTGAGCTCACCCCTGACTTCTCAGTGTGCTGGGGATTAACCACAATGTGACTCCTGCACTCCTTTGCAGCCTGAATGAAACAGGAAAAAGCCTCTTTTTTGACTTTGCAAGGAAAGGGTTTGTGCCTTTTCCTTTTTTTGCTGAGAACAGCCCCTTTTCTTTTAGGCCAGACAAAACCAATGTTTTTTCTCACTAGGCTTTACTTGGAAAGGCTGGGGATGTGTCACCCCCTCCAGAGAGTGACAGAGCTCCTTGAACAGAGCACCAAGTTGTTGCTACACAGCCAATAAAAACCCATTGAGGTGGAATCAGCCACAAAACCGTGGCTCCTCTGTCTGTCCAGCTCCTTCCCAGGCTCTGGAAAGCTCCAATTCCTGTGGGGACAGACTGGAGCAGTAGCCAAAAGGGCACAGGGGCAAGGCTGCAGCCCTCACACCTGCCAGAGCAATTTCCTCTCCTAGGAAAGCAGAAAAAGGATGGAGCAGAGCATCTCCCCTCTGTAAATACACCCACAGCCACGGTGGTTTATCATATCCTGCTTTAATTTATCAGTAATTAGCAGCTAGCAGTATTATCTATTCTAATTTTGGATGCTAAAAAAATTCTATGTGCCATGCCTTGAAAGTGTGATTATTGCTTTTTCTTAGAAAATCCTTAAACAAACTGTACAATTGGGATGAGGGAAAGGCCATAGATGGGAGAAAACAGGTCAAGTCTCTGAATGCTGGCACCGGGTATGAAGGGAATTGTGGAAATTCAGGCTCTTGTCTGTCCTTTGGAACACAGCAGCAGTGGGTTTGAAGAATAAAAAGTGAATTTTTATCAGTTTAGCTGCTTCCCTGTGCACACAGAATTTGGAACTTCTCAAGGCTTCTGGAGCAAGAAATCCTTTAATCCCCTAATTTTGATCAGTTGTCAGTGGTGTCTGCTCACTCAAATGAAGCCTTAAAACACTGACAGAAATAGATATTTCTAAGCAGGAAAAAAAGAAAAGTGTCTAAACTGCCAAGTTTTGCTGCACCTCCAGCAGGATCAGCTGATTTCCACTGTGCAGCTACAGAGAAGTGGTTATCAATGACAGTCTCACAAAAATATTTAAAGTTTTGAAGTTTAATGAGGCTCTTTGGAGCGTAGCAGGAGGAAAACAGCACGTAGGGCCTGCTGCAGGATTTTTCTCTGAATCGTTTTTTGGTTGGTTTGTTTTAACAAAGATTTAAAAATTTTTAAATTTAAAAATTTAAAAAGATTTTTAAATTAGACTTTCACCCTCTGTGTGAGGCAGTTATCAAGGCAGGGAGAGAAGATGGATTATCAGAAGTCAGTGTTCCTGCTAAAGGAGCAGCATCCCCTGGGCACACCTGAGGAAGGGAAATGGAGAAGGCACTGCCAGGTATCCTCTGCCACCTCTGCAGTCCCTGGGACTTGCCAAGGCTGCAGAAGCAGCAAAAGCCACAAATATTTCAGCAGAGAGGCTGGAGTTTGGGTTTGCAATCCTCCAACCAGCTGAGGATTTGGATTTACTTCCAGTCATGAGGAAATAAGGGCCGAGCCTTACAGCCCAGCAGCACCAGGTAAAAGGGAAAACAATTCCTTTCCAAAGCCTGAAATAAAGATGGTTTGGGCCTGGTGTATTCATTTACACACTTAGATCCAACTGCTGGCACTTTGAGAATGTAAACCCTGTGTGAAATAACAACCTGGGCCTGCCCAGCATGAGGAGCTCTCAGACTGAGAGCAGCACAGAGCACTGCAAAGCCACTGGGGAATTGTTGGGTCTCTCCTTGTTGGGCTGGGTTTAGTTAAAACCATCTGAAGAGAGAGTGTGATTATGTAAAAAGCTGTGGGATGTGGCTGTGAAAGGGGAGCTGCAGCACCAGCCTGGCACTTTACAAATGCAGGGCTGAGTTTCACATGTAAACAAACTCACTCACAAAAAGCAACCAGGGTCACTGGGCACAATAGTTACCACTCTAATCCACAGATTAAATCAACAGACAAAAAAAACCCCAAAACACCACCAAAAAATCCTACAAAACCCCATTTTTCCCCCCACAGCCAACCCTTCACACAATAAATTGTCTTAATGTGGCCACAACTCAAAGGAATTTCAATGGCAGCGTTGGCATTGCAGGGAGCACAGAGTGTGATGGTTCTGAATGGTTCTGAATGGTTCTTCTAGGGCCTCCCCCTTCCCTACTCCAGCAAATCTCCTTTTTGCTATTTGTTTCAACAAGCTTACAATGAGTTTATGACTCCTGGCAGCAGAATTTACAAAATCATAAAGCAGCATCCCGAGAACACCACCTCAAGCTGAGGGAAATAACATTGCTGATAACACTTATCTCCACACAAAGCAACTCTTCTAGTTGCTTTGTAATATTCACAAAGTAATATTCACTTTATATCAACTGCTCTGTGATCTTCTCTTTATACAGCAAGACCCTGCTCTGCTTTTATGTTTGATATTTAAGACATATTTTAATTATAATCCTAATTAAGATTATTTCATAGCAAAATAGTTATTTCAAGTTCTTTCATAGCAAAATCAATCCTGTTTTTAATAAAGCTCATTCTTCCACTTTGAAACTAGTTTTTCATTTTTATTTTCAACTTTGAAGCCATGCAACACCATAACTACTTAAATTTCAAACAAGACAAGCACCTTCCTTAGCAGGAAGAGAGCACATTTATTTCCTGTGTGCAAAACTATGCAACTCCAGTTTTACTTGGACAGAGAAAGTAGAAAAGTTGAATATCTTAAGTTATTTTGGCCAGCAAACTGTTGGTGTTACAAAAAGTTTGTCTGTGACACAATAAAGAAAGGCATTCAAAATAAATAATAGATTATTTAATTTACCTTTTTTGTGTGTGTGTATGTGTGTTTGTGATTTTAAAAGATTTGGAATGTGTATTTTCAACTTTTTATTGACAAGACTGTAAAACCAGCTAGAGAAAAGGTTAAATCTGATTCTCCCTTCTAGTTTCATAATTTATTCCTGATTTAGCCAATACAAGGTAGAGGAATATGCCCCAGAATTGAAGGTTTTAAAACCCACTTCAGCCTGATTGCAAGCAGAGCTACAGAATCTGGTTTAGCTTCATTTTCAGAGATCTCTGAGAAGGGACATCCTTAAAATGGATTTGTGTGTGCTTCAAAATAACACTGACCCAGGAATTCAGGCACTCCAGAGATGAGCACTGACACAAAACCCACAAAACCACAGAAATATGGGAGTGTATAACCACAGAAATATGACAGTGTAAAACCACAAGAATATGAAAGTGCAAAACTTACTCCATGCCCTCCATAGAATTGAACTAAACATTTCCTACTTCTCTGGATAAGCAGAGTCACCATCAGTGGAAGAGTTGGGAATATTGTTGAAAAATCATTTAAATGCAGAGGGTAAATTGGCTAATACCTGAGAAAATATATTGTTCATTTATTCCACTGATGTTAGGGCTTAATTCTCCTTATCCCAAAGAACCATATGAGATTTTTGCTAAAATAAAATAAAGTTGTAGCATTAAGTGATGCCACCTGAGAAACTCTTGTTTATTCTGAGATATTATCTGTGGGTAGTTATATCTTGATTTAAGATGTTAGATGTTCAGATTACTGAAAACTTTAACAAAAAATAAAATTTCAGTTTTACCCAGAGAGTGCATATGTCTCTCATAATATTCAGGTTTAATTTAATTTGGAGGGGAGGTATTTTATTTTTAAATAAAGCAGTGTTATTTGCTGAAATAACTCATGACATCTAAGTTTACTGATGTAGCAAGAGAAAGAGATTCAGGCAGACAATGGCACGTCCTAAGATTGAAGGAAATTATGTCATTGTAGAGCTTTCCCTTCAAGGAGTTTTAATTCCTGGTTCTTTAGACTGTAACTGTTGCTGTCCTGAACACAAAACAGCCTCAAAATAAAATTAATGGGTCCACAAGAAATTGTAGTAACCCAGAATTGTGTAACAAGCTTTGAGTTGTGAAATCACTCAGAATTCAAAGTAACATTGCATTTCTCTGATTGGCTTAGCACACGCTACACTCTGCAAGGAACAAATGGGAGGCTGCACTGCACTGATTAAATATTTATAGGCAGAAAAAATATGTCACCACAAAAGCAGCTCATCCTGTGCAAACATCTGATTTCCTTCCCTTAGTCTAGCAAGAAATCAGAGTCAGGGGGAGAGGAGAGAGTTAAACTCTGCTGTTATTCTAGCTGAATAACTAACACTTACACAGTCCTTTAAAAAATAATGAGATCCAGAAGCCAGAGTATTAGTTAGCTGAAACAAGGATGAGGATGCAGCTCTCCAGCTCCTAAGGGAAGAAACATTTAGGGGGGTAAAAAAAGAAAAAAAAAAAAAGAAGGAAAAAAAAGGAATATTGTAAATCATCTTCTTTCTTTCACCTTTGCCTCCTCATTAGTATGGGTTGGAGGCTCTTTCCTCCAGCAGCAGGAGCCAAGCTCCCGAGCAAGTGGCACACTTTGTTCTGTGTCCTTTCAGGATATGGAATTCCTTTCCTTGTATCCTCTTAAAAAAGAGTTAAAAACTCTCATTCTGACCGTAGCAGGATAAGAAAAATTCCAGCTGAACTCGCTCCCTAAGTGCTACAGGGTTATGAGGTCTAAATGGTCAAATTGTTGCAAGGTAATGAAGAGTCTGATCAAATATAAAGGCAGTGAATAGTCTGATCAAATATAAAAGTGGTGAATAATATGATCAAATATAAAGGTAGTGAATAATCTGATCAAATATAAAGGTTTTTGTGCACTTACTCCCAGAATTCCATCACTGGAGAAGTGGCATTTTGTAAAGACACTTGGCTGCAGTTGCTCATGTTGAGTTTTTGAAATTCCACACAGTTTTCTAGAAAAGAACCACAAAAAAAAAAAGGAGTTTGCTATGTTGACATGCAAGTACAGTTCTTGTTCATGTCCCACTTTGTGCACCTTGGGAAGCCCCCACATTTTCTGGGTGGGTTAAAGGTTTTTTGGGGGCACTAAGGGTCACAGCTGCTAATTCTGCAACACCAGGTTATGAAAACCCAGAGAAATATCCATGAGGACTCTGCTACAACAATTCCCAGAGGCACAGGGCCAAAACATCACCTCAGGCAGAAGAAAGAAACATTGAGGCACTGGATTGGGAATTAAAATTACAACATGCTCCTACTCCAGCTGCTGGTTCTGTGGTTTATGGCTACCAAGGGAATATGGCCAGCCCTAAACTGCCACTTTCTCCTGGTAAGGAAAGTGGATATTTCCTCTGGCTTGTCACTATTATCATCATTATTATTATTATTGTTGTTGTTATTATCTCTAACACAAAGGCCAAAGCAGCTCAGCACTGAGGAGCATTTGAGCACTGATAACACTGGCCAAGCTCCTTGGCAGGGCTGCCAAAATTGATACCAAAGCCTTCCACATCTACTAGGCCCAAAATTACCTCCCTAAGATTTCAGAAACTAGCATTTCAGGCAGATTTAAGTGTGCTCAAAGAACACCAAAAACGCCCAATTAGTGCAAACTATGAAAGACAACATGCTGGGCACTTGATTTGAAATTGGACTGTACATAAGGGATAAATGCAAAATTTCAGGAACAAGGACAGTGGGATGATATCCTCCCCATGGATGTTTGGGATCTAGAGACTCAATAAGCAGAGAATGACAGATATTTATATTAATGAGAAGACAGATGCAGAGCCCTGCCCTGCAAACCCTCCTGAATACCTCATCCTGCATGCAGGAGGCTACTTTACATGCACAGCAAGGATTATTTATGAGACTACATTTCCAGAAGTAGCTTGATGAACATTATCCCTCAACATCTGGCATTTAAAAGAGCAATTCCAAAGATTCACATTGAACATTTTTCCCTCCCCATTCAAACTCCTCCTGACTTCATTAGAGTGAAAGAGCAAGATTGCAACCTGTCATCAGGTCATTCTTTGCTGCAGAATTCACTCAGTGTGCTCAGGGAGAATAGATATGATTGCAAATGAGAGTCTTGGGATTTAGCCAGAGGATCTTACAGAATTAACAAATCCATAGTCTTTTTCTGCTGATATTCTATTCTAGAGAAGTAAATGCTTTATAATGACCTAGCCCAAAAAGGTCCAAGGCAGTTTCACTCCAGGTTTCCTTTTTTTTTGCTGTAGTGGGATGAGATTGGCCCATTTGCACATTGCTGCACACATAGCTTTGTTCAGGACATTTCAATATAATAATAATTTGGGAGGATTTTACAGTGGTAATCTCTGCTGAGGTCATACCTGTATTCCATTCGTGGCCACAGGAAGCCCAGGGAAGCTCTGTAGTAAAGCAGTTGAACAAATAGAAGATAGCCCATGCTAAAATGATGATGTAATATACATTTAGGTGTGCCTCTATAACTTGGGTAGCATAGCCAATGCCTGGAGGAGCAAAATAAAAAGTGAGATACAAAAGAAAACTTCTCCTTTTCAGGCTGTATTTAATTTAAAAACAAAAGCTTACTCTTAAGTATATCTTAACTTCGATTTTGCTACAATTCATTTCATTTTACTTGAAATGGAATGCTTTCTTTTGCAGTAGAACACAGAATTGTTACCTTCAAAGAGAGGGCAAACTTTCCTCCAGCATGTGATGCCTCCTTCGCTTGTAAACTGTCCCAAGGCCGTCTCCAAGAAAAATACTGGGATTCCACAGCAGATAAAAAACACCACGTAGGGGATGAGGAAAGCACCTGGGGGTGAACATTGAGGGGGTGTTGGTTAGAATGAACAGGGCTCCTCAGGAGCACAGGGAGGATTTCTCTATTAAAGAAGGATCTTAAGCTGGGAGCCGTCAGTGCAGTGCAGGAAAGGTTTAATTCCTGCCCCAAATATCCAAAGTTAACCTGTAAACCAGGGCCATGGGCTAAAACAGAGCAGATCAAAGTTCCTCAGCCTAACGCTGGTCTCTCAAACACAGAAAAGATCCCAGCCATGCTCAGCTCAAAGTTCTGCTCTACCCTGCACCACCCTCCTTGCTTTTCTTAGGGGTGAGGAAGTGTTACAGGTATTAAATCTGAGAAATCCATTTCATGTTGTTTATATGATAAGGATTGAAGAAAGGGAATAAGGAAACAAACTTCAGAACTGCTTAAAAGAACAAGAAAGCAGGCTCTGGCCTTATCAGCCAGAAATATTGATGTAAAATTCTAGAAAAATAATAAAGCATCCAGACTTTGATTGGATGCTGACAGTAAACTCCAGCACAGGTAGTGAACCACAGCAAACCCAACCACAGCACACCCACACCCCACAGCAGCTGCTGTGCTTCAGTCACCTTGATGAGAAAATTGAGGCAACTACATCCACCTGCTCTGAGTTTCCCTCATCTCATCCCCAGCAGTTCCTTCCCTCAGCCAGGAAATTTCCCTAGCAATGAGTCCCAGGTGCCTCTCAAGCAATCCATAGGGATTCCATAAAAAATTGAATTTTTCTCTGGATAATTTACTGGCCAGTATCATCACACACACTATCACAGCGAGTTTAACAATGCAACTTGTGGGAATCCAAAGTACCAGCTTGTTTTTCCAACAGGAACATTAGAAAACATCAGGATTCCCAGTTTCCAAAAGGTAATGTTCCACGAAATGCCTCATTCTAAACACACAAGAAATTAATTTTCCTCAAAACCTGAACATCCATAGCCCAAAATTCCAGATGATTATTCCTACACTCCCTGTTATGACTTGGAGTAAGTGCCAGAGAGGTCACACCTCACAAGTTCCAAACTACAGCCTCTAAATTTTTTTCTGTAAAAAGCAATTTATTCCACAACTAGCTCAGATATTTACCACTGTCTTCCCCTAGCACACACCAAGGAGCTGGATGCACCAGATTTCAGCACTAAAAACAAACTCTGGTCTAATTCCAACAGGGGGTTACACAAGCTCACAGACTGAGCCTCCATTGACTAAAACTGGTCAATGGCAAATGTCCCGTGGTGCCAGGACACGAGCAATTAAATCACACCCACTAATTCTATTCTTAAAGAGTACAGTTGTGATTAAATATGATATTTAAGTAATTACTTTTTCATCAAATCACCCAAAACAATGATGGAAATTCTTTCTACCTCATTTTACAGGCTTTAAAATGATAGCAAGCCTGGCACACACTTACAAATGGGCACCTAAAACTGCAGGAACCAAAAAACTACACAGCAAATATATATTCCTGTCATTTCCTCTGCCAAAAGTTCTCTGGGAACACTTTGACCATCAACAAGAAAGGCTTGTGTATATGATGTGCAGCATGTTAACATTCAGGATCTGGTAGCAGCACTCTCTAAAGAGCTGAACTCTTGTTACCTAAGTTTGGCCAAAATACAGAGACATAAAGAAAGGAACTTCCAACAACAAACACAATTTGCACAGCAGGGTTTGTCTTGTAGGAACAGCACACAAAATGGGCTAAAAACCATCCCTGAGTTCAGATAAGGAGGAACAAGGAATAGAAACTTGGCACAGCAAACCAACCCATCAAGGAGCAGATCAGTGCTTATCAGCCCTCAACATCCTATTTTTCTTCCAGCCTCTGTGTTTACACTGCCACTGACTCAGGCCTTAAGTGGGAAGAATGTTGAACCCAGTCCACAGAATTCTAAACTGAGTTTGTAATTTACTTTCCTTTCTTCCCTGCTGCCCAAGCTGATGTGCTTATTCTCAGCTGTCATTTATCTTACACAGTTTACAGTTGGCTACAACCAATACGTGCCACATGTTATACTCTGGAAAAGTTGAGTCTGCTCTTTTCTCTCTCAAATAACATTCATTTGTTGTATTTATTAGGGCTTGCTTTCTTCCAGCAATCTGTAGTTTTACATCTTTCCCTACCTTGCTGTAGGAATTGGGGAAGTACTGAGGGAAATATAAAAGAACATTGAGGTATAAAAAATTCCACGCGACAAAGAAAATTAATTTAGTCTTTGAGGCATTGTTAGGAAAAAAAATATTCTTCCTCTCCAAAGTACACTGCTGTGACAAATGAAGTGCTGCCTTCCTTTCTGTGTCAGACAAACTTAGTTAAGTATGCCTGGGTGTGTATTCACATGCAGAAGACAGAGTGTACTACTATAACTGAATGCTGGCTTCTCCTGCATGAAAAATGCTCCTGAAAAAAAGATGTCAATTTACTAACGTAGCAGCAACTTGTAAAAATAAACCACACAGTGTTTGGAGAGAAGGAAAGGGAAACACAACGATTTTTCTCAGTTGTCAGATGTTAATGCTTCCCTGTCTGCACATGCACTGAAACCCTGAACACGTCTCTCTTACTAGTGCAATAAATCACAGCAAGGCACTCTTAACTGTTTAATTCCCGTGTTTAATTCCCATCTAAATCCACATGTGATGCCATCTTACCTCCTCCATTCTTGTAGCAAAGGTATGGGAATCTCCAGACGTTTCCCAGCCCAATAATCTCCCCTGCCACTGAAAGCACAAATTCAACCTTATTGTTCCAGTGCCCTCTTTCATGAACTTTCTTATCATTGCTGTGGACGAGGTTGGTACTTGAGGCTTCTGGGTCCAAAGCATCTTCTGGCTTGCCATTAATTATAGGAATAGTCTTTTCAGCTGTCATGACTTTTCAGCCTGGTGGAGAACAAAAGAAGAACACACAGGTGTGTTAAGACACTTGCTGGCACTGATCTTCAACCACTGAAATCTCCCAGGGTGGCACTGGCTTCTTGTTACCTATGGAAACCTGCGGGTGAAAATGAGGGAGGCAACTCCACAAGGCTGGAAAAGTTGTAAAGCAAGGGGGAAAGAGAAGAAAGGGGTGGGGGCGAGAGAGAAATTCTGTGCAGGGGAAGGAGTAATTCCAAGTGGTGACAGATAACTTGCTAGCAGAGAGGGAAGCCTTTCAAAAA
>JAHXMQ010003857.1:18261401-18277439 GCA_020466415.1 Ammodramus savannarum pratensis | reverse complement strand
AGAGAACATCCTGAGCTCAAGGGAACCTCAGGGATGGATCAGGGAGCATTCTTAGCTGGAGGGGACCCTCAGGGATCACTGGGTCCCATCCCTGCACAGACCTTTCAACAATCCCACCATGGGCATCCCTGGCAGCACTTTCCAAACTCTCCTGGAGCTCTGGCAGCCTTGGGAATGTCACTATTCCCTGGGGAGTGCCCAGCATTTTCCTATCCCTGATCTCCACCCTAAACCTGCCCTGGCACAGCTCCAACCCCTAAAACTCTTTGCTCACACTTCATACCCTTGTGCATACAGAATTTTTTAAGCACAGGGGCTCTCCGTGATTTCTTGAACTGTTTCAGTGCCTCTTTGCTAACAGCATCCTGAAGTCCTGAGTCCTCTTTTCTATTTGCAAATCAGAATCCTGGCCAGACACAGAAAACAACCCATCTATGAGTCCATTTGATTAAAACAAAACTTGGCTGCTGCCTAATGGCTTGCTCAGGAAGCATTTGGGTTGCATTAAAATGAAGAGGCCAAAGCAAGTTCCTGAGCTGCATTCCAAATCCAATGTTAAAGGTCAAAACACCAGAGTGAATGCACCTAATCTGTGGAACAGCTTTCAGGAATTCTTTTTGCCACCTTCAACATTTACCACTCCATTCTTAGCTGAAGCAGATGTAAATTACGTTCTCCTATTAAAATAAATGTGATATTCAAGAAAACTTCTTTGAGGAAACTGGAATAGTTACATGCAATAAAGACACAATTGAGTGCTATAATAAATCTTATTTTCCCATAAGTAATTTAATCTTAATGAAGATTGTTGTTTTACAAGATATTATTCTAACATAGCTGTTGTCATAACCCTTTGTCAGGTGCACTAAACTACCTGAAAATCTGCCCAAATTACCATTTCAACTCTACAAACACCATCCAATTCTAGGCTGAAAATAAATTCACACTCTGCATCTACAACTGTGAAGAATCTAATCTAAACAACTATGAAGAAAATAATTCATAGTGCTAAACGTATATGGTAAAACTTGGGGGGAAAATGTATTTAGGTATTTATTGGAAAATGTATTTAAGTATTTATTATGTTCCAATTCCTAATTTAGATTTTTTAGAAGAAGTGAATGCATCTTTGAGACATGCTTATTTTTTAGTGTTACATTTTAGTGTACGTTGCTTACAGTTGGTTTCTTCACATCTTCCTCTTATGCTTGCAGGCTTTAAGATTATTTAAAAATGCCTTGTCCCAAATGATTCCTCATCAGTTGTTCCTGTGATACCAGCCCTGCAAACCCTCTACAGCAGGGCCTTACCCCAATGGAAGGATTTCCACACAATTAAAGCCAATTAATGTTCTTGTTTTATTTAAGGACTTGGGGGTGAAGTGTTTAAAAAGCAGCTCCCGGTAAAATTCCCTCTCAATAACAGTAATGGACTTTCTTTTCTCATTGGTGCATCCCTAAAGTATAGAAAAATGAGTCCCTGCAAACTCCAGCCCAGTCCTGAATATGACACTGGAAACTAAACAGCAAAAGTAGGACATTTAAAAATATTCCTAAAACTTTGCAGAGTACTTCCATCCCTGTTATAGAAGTCAATCCTTATTTTCCTGGGATTTTCTATAGCAAGACGTCAAAACCCTTGCATACCTAAAACTCTCCTGACAAATTAAGGCTCCTTTTTCTTCTGCTTTGAATTAATTTTTCTCCAAGCTGTTGGGTTTTTTTCAAAGTAATAACTTCCATGATTTCTCAGATCACTGTTTTGAGCTAAAGGGTTTGAATGGAATAATCCAGCTGGATTGCCCTGTCAGCATTTTGGCTTTATTTCTCTTAATGCTTGATAAAGCCTCCCTAAAACAATTTTTATTATTGGTTTGCAAGGCAGAATTACCTGAATGTAATCAGATACAGCTTTTCCATTAACTGAAATATGTCCCTGGGCCATAAAGAGCTCTCTGTGGTTTTATAACATTATTTGAATTTATTATTTAACATATTTAATGTTAATATATGCATTATCTAATGCATTATTTAATATTTGAATATATTAATTAATATTATTTAACATATTACTTAACATGAGAATAACTTTGCTTATAAATATAATCCATAAGTATTTTATAATCCATAATATTTTATAGGCCATTTTAACTCTAGCGTTATAATTTTGACATTATTGTTCAAGTTGCATTTTGCATTTAGTGCCTCCACTCTAGATGACCTTAAAATATAATCACAAATAAAAAAACTTTTATTAATAAAAAAATACATTAATTAAAATGTATTATCCTACATTAAAACATTCTGTATTAAAACATCCTACATTTAGGCATGATTAATAACCTAAAGTTTTCTGCCCATGGCATGGATGAGAAAAAGTAATTTCTAAGGTCCTTTCTAAGCCAAGCCACTCTGGAATTCTCTGAAAATGGGCCTCCCATTCCCACTGTCCTTTTTATTAGTATTGACTGATTTTCTAAATCATTTTCCAAATCAGGCTGTGTTTGCTCCACCTCTGGATGAAACAGGTAAATATTTATATAGAATATTTATAATTTTCTATATTGTCCCATTCTGTTTCTATAGGTGCTTTCTGAAGATTGTAAAAATGGCACAAACAGCAAAAATTCCTTGCTAAGGAATGGAATTCCTTCATTAATTTCTGCCATTAACTTGGGAGCACTGTGCCTAATTCCTGCAAGGAGGGTCCACAGAGATGAACAAAATCTTGGCACTTCAAAAAGAAGCAGAGCCAGGCTTGCCTGTTTTCCTGAGCAGCTCTGAACTCTGCCCAGATGTGCTGTGATCCAAAAACTCCTGAGGGATCCCTGCAAACAGAACATTCTGGGTCACCCACTGCAGTGGCTGGAGCTGTTCTCACAGCACTGCTTGGATGCTGGCAGATAAACTGATTTAAAAACCTCACCTGGACAGAAATAGGTGATGGAAATGTAGATACAGAATTCTTAATTCATCAGGGATGATGAGCAGCAGTATACCCATGAGAGAGGCAGCAGCAAGGAGGAGAGAGAATTCCCTGAGAATTTTTTTATCTGGGTGAACCATGAGAGCCCCAATATTACATCAAGGAGGAGAGAAAAAATTCCTGTGGGATTTTTATCTGGGTGAACCATGAGAGCCCCAATATTTCATCAAGGAGGAGAGAAAAATCCCACAAGAATTCTTTTATTTGGGTGAACAATGTGAGCCCCAATATCACATCAAGGAGGAGAGAAAAATCCCACAAGAATTTTTTATCTCAGTGAACCATGAGTGCCCCAATATTACATCAAGGAAGAGAGAACAATTCCTCAGGAATTTTTTATCTGGGTGAACCATGAGTTCCCCAACATTACATCAAGGAGGAGAGAGAATTCCCCCATGAATTTTTTATCTGGGTAAACCATGAGTGCCCCAATATTACATAAAGAAGGAGAAAAAAATCCCACAAGAATTTTTCATCTGGGTGAGCAATGAGTGCCCCAACATTACATCAAGGAGGAGAGAAAAAATTCCTGTGGGATTTTTATCTGGATGAACCATGAGAGCCCCAACATTGCATCAAGGAGGAGAAAAAAATCCCCCAAGAATTCTTTTATTTGGGTGAACAATGTGAGCCCCAATATCACATCAAGGAGGAGAAAAAAATCCCCCAACAATTTTTTTATCTGGGAGAACCATGAGCGCCCCAATATTACATCAAGAAGGAGAGAAAAATTCCACAAGAATTTTTTATCTGGGTGAGCAATGAGAGTCCCAACATTACATCAAGGAGGAGAGAAAAAATCCCCCAGGAATTTTTTGTCTGGGTGAACCATGAGAGCACAAATATTACATCAAGGAGGAAAAAAACATCTCAAAGAAATTTTTTATCTGGGTGAAATATGAGTGCCCCAATATTACATCAAGGAGGAGAAAAACATCCCAAAGAAATTTTTTATTTGGGTGAAATATGAGTGCCTCAACATTACATCAAGGAGGAGAGAGAAACCCCCTGATTGATTCCTCCCTGATTTTTTATCTGTGTGAACCACGAGTGCCCCAGTGTTACATCCCTGTTTTATTAAGCTTGGTTCAATCTCCCACTGACTCTAAGAACAGCTTAGAAAATTTTTTGTATGACTACTCCCCCAAAGGCTTGAGATCTGTGATTTATAGCTGAATCTCCATGGCATGAGCTCTTTTTGAAAGAAAAGCCTGCTGCTGTCACCTTGTCCTGTGTTGGCAGAACAGAAAGGTACTGGGGTTTTTGAAGTGTGAGATCTGCAGCAGTGAATTTGAGCTCTCAGCTATAAAAGCTGCTCCTGTCTCTCTGAAACCTGCTTGCTGCAGCTCTGACAGGTACCCCAGACTGCTGGGAATGCACAAATTCCCCTGAACTCGCAGCTATTGAAGGAGAGACCTTTCCAAGGAGCAGCTTTCCTCCACCCCCTCCCACCCTCGAGTGGGCTCTCTGTTATTACAAAATGGGTTTCCCAGCAGGAGCTGCTCGACAACAAAATGAGCCCTTGGCTCAGCCACCCGATGTCAGAGCTGAATTTCTGCCTGGAACAGGACTTGATATTCCTTAAAATCAGTTCATTAACTGTTTGACCTTTTCTACTTCCTAGGAAGATAAAAGTATCAATGCAAAGCCAAAGCACAGCCCTGGACCACCTAGGATGCTGTGACATGGTTTATAAGCAGGGAGGTGGGTGAGAGCAGAGCCCGGGCTGCCCAGAGAGGGCAGGGCTCCAGTGGAACTGCTAAAAGTCATTAACATTCCCCAGGGCTGTGCTGGGAGCCTCAGTGCCTCGGAAATGCCCTGGCTGCTGAGGCAGGGCACAGGCAGTCCCTGTGCCCAACATCCCCCCGGGCTGCAGTGCCCAGCTGCCTCTGTGCTCATCACTTCTACAGGTGAACAAAATGGCTGGAAAACAGCAAGAATCCTGCTCATGATCCAATAATGCACATTTGGTTGCTGTTGTTAATCTCAGCAACAGGTTATTGTACTTGAGTTCCCTCCAGATGAAGGGAGGAATGATGAATCTGACTCCGTGTTCTCAGAAGACTAATTTATTACTTTATCTTACTATAATATATTAAAAATACTATACTAAACTATACTAAAGAATACAGAAGGAATACTTACAGAATGCTAAAAAGTAATGAAAACAATAATGCTAAAAATAATAATGAAAACTCATGACTCTCTCCAGTCCTGGCACAGCTTGGCCCTGACTGGCCAAAGAGTGAAAACAACCCACAGCAGAATGCAATGGAACAATCACCTGTGGGTAAACAATCCCCAAACACAACCCACATGTGAGCACAACACAGGAGAAGCAAATGAAGAATTGTTTTCTTTTCTCTTGAGGCCTCTCACTGCCTTTTAGCTTCCCAGGAGAAAAATCCTGGGTGAAGAAATCATGTTCAGGGAATGTGAATGCCACATCAATCTTGCCCCACTCTGGTGATTCCTTGTGCAATGCCTCAAATCCAGCCAGGTGGGTGGGTAACACTCAGCAAGGTGTCTGAGGGAAAAGCTGGAAATTCAGGATATATTTCCTTCCTGGATATATTCCAGGATATATTTCCTTCCTGACCTCAGGGTACCTCAAAATTGTATTTGCTGGGAATGTCCCGACAAAGGCAGGAATGATGAATCTGACTCTATGTTTTTAGAAAGCTAATTTATTATTTTATAATACTATATTATATTAAAGAATACTAAACTAAACTATACTAAAGAACACACAAAGGATACTTGCTGAATGCTAAAAGATAATAATGAAAACTCGTGAGTCTCTCCAGAGTCCTGGCACAGCTTGGCCCTGATTGGCCAAAGAGTGAAAACAACTCACAGCAGAATGCAATGGAACAATCACCTGTGGGTGAACAATCTCCAAACACATTCCACATGAGCACAGGAGAAGCAAATGAGATAAGAATTGTTTTCCTTTCTTCTGAGGCTCCTCAGTTTCCCAGGAGAAAAATCCTGGGTGAAGGGATTTTTCAGAAAATGTGAGTGCTACAACAGCGTAAACTGAGCAACTGTAAATCTGGGGTGTCCATTGAGTACAGTGCAATAATGGCAATAATTATGGCCATAACATCATTCAGAGCATTTTCACATCCAATGACATCACTCATATATGAACAAAAAAGCATAAAAAATTATTTTCACCCTGATTGCTTTCTTGGATTATTTTCCAAGGGTTTTTCATGCAGACCATCATGAATTTGTCAACTACTTGAGCAACCAAATGACTGTGTGGCCTCTCTCTGTACAAATCCCATCTTTCCTCTGCCTGCTCATTTGCAATATTCCCTAAAATATCAGCAACTGCAGCCTCAGGCCTCCAAGGCCTAACCCATGCTTAGCTTCAAGCATTTAAGAATTCCAAATAGCAACATCTCTTAACAACCAAAATGCAAAATTCTGTTTTTGCACGATGATTACGCACAGACCAGTTCTGGCCACCCACAGACAACAGATCCTCCTTTAGCCTCTGGAGCCACTCTGCTAAAACAAACAGAAAATGAGTTTTTACTGGTGGCAAATTGTGTCATTTTGATCTCATTTCAAGTTGAGGAAGAGATTATTTCCATCCTGTGCAAAGTCTGAATGATTAAACATTTACAGTTCCAGAAAGACTTCAGAATAACTTCTTGCAGCAGAACCAAAACAAATCAAGGTTTTGGATGAGTGTCAGTTCAAATGACAATTGAGAGGACTGGAGTTAAAAATGACAATGGAAAGGATTCTGGAGTTAAAAATAGTTTGGATACAAATATTAGGGTTGTAATAGATGCTGATCTACCAGACTCTTGCAGCTAAAGTCATTGATCTGGCAAATTTGTGTTGTGCAAATACCATTGAGAAAAAAAGGAAACATTTTTTTAAATCCACAACGCTATTGATTTCAAATGCTATTATACACAGAGGAGTTAGGAACTGGGGTCTGGACTTTACCTTGTAAAATGAATTTGAGAAAAGGCCATGTGGGTAAAGCTGGAGTCTGCTGAAGCACTTTCATCTTTCAAGGTGAATTCTGCAGCACAGAACACCAACTGTGGAGTGCTACAATACCAATACAATAAAATATCAATAAAATAAATTATCAATACAATAAAATCATGAGATCCTGCCTGTGCTTAAAAATAATTAAAGAAGTCCTAACTCTACTCCTGGGTTTGGTATATAAAAAATTCCAAAACCAACTTTAAACTAGATTCAAAGGAAGAACAGCCAGGAATTTGGCAGCACTGGCAGACTGTGATGGTGACATCCCTGGGTTTCATTGCAAAGGGAGGGCCACAGCAGGTGATCAAACCAGTTCCCCTGGATTAATTCAGTGATTTAAATCAGGTGTGATGGCCTGACCCCACCTGGCAGATATAGATTGCTGTATTACCTTGATACACTCCATTTGCATGCTAAAGAAATCATCTTTTGCTTCACAAACATTTCCTCTACTCTCAGAAAATGTATTTTCATGAACATATTTAAACTGACTTCATGATATTGTGGTTTATGGGTAAAAAAAAATACAGCTATTCTACCTCTAGAAGGCTGAAATATATTTTTTCCATCAGGAGAGGAAACAGGCAGAACAAAGTTACTTCTCAAGCAGAAAATTACAAAATAAAAAATGCCAAGCAAAGCTAAACTCCAAACACGATATGTATATCAAGCATTGCTCATAAACACCACCTGATGGAAGGATAGAGATTCATATCCTCTACTAATTTTGTCTATTTATCTCTCAGCAGACGCATCTGGTTTTCATTTGCTCTGGAAAACAAAAAGGTTGAACTAAAAATATGTTAATTCTTATGTAGAATAAATATAAGAATAAAATAAATAGAATAAAACCAGTCATAGCCAAGGCAAGTGAGTGCCTTTATTGCCCCACACACTGAGCAGCCAGTGCTTTGGAGCCCCTTTTTCTTTGAAAAAGGATTTTTCTGTTCTGTCATGCCCAGTAAAGGGGCAAACCCAGGAGTAACTCTCAACAGAAATTTAAAAAAAACAATATTGACAATTACAATGTGACAGAATCAGTTAGCTTGATCCTTCAGAAAATGGCAGCTTTGCCTGGTCAATTCAAGGAGAAGAAAAAGGATTTTGTTTTCTCTCATCTTTGGAACATGTTGAGTGCTAATCCTGCTATGCTGAGCAGGACTTGGGGGATGTTTTCTCTCTAAATCCACACATTTGCTGTTATAATCTCAGCCCTTTTATTGTATATTTGAGTAGCTTGCTGGGATTTACAAGTAATTATTCCCTGGCCCAAACTCTATCAAGCTCAATTCTCCATAGGACAATAAGGCACTATTTTTAGTCAATAAAAATAATTTTATCTGTTTATAATTTCATTACATGGCCCCATTTATCTCCTTACATCCCAGTCAAGATGATTTGTTGCAATTGGTTTAATTATTGATGACTGTTGCAATTGGTTTAATTATTTTGGTAATAGTCTTCTGAGTTATCAAAACTTATTTTTCTGCAGCACAACCATTTGAAATCCACAGGAATCTAAGAATACATGCAGTTTTAAAATATGTAACATTTTTAACACATATACTAAAAAAATAACAATATGTGGATAAAATAGCCTAAAGAAGAAATGGAATTTGAGGTTTTTTTTGCCTTTTATAAATATGATTGAATGCAGCAATTGTTTAGTGAAGATTTACTGGGTTTTGTGGCTTTTAGAACACAGATTTGCTACACATTTGGTGGAGAAATAACAGCAAAATAAACTGCTTAGAAAAGTTTAGCTGAGGTCTATTGAAGGCAGTTAATTTTATGGTTTGGCTGATGAAAACCTCATGAAAGATAAAGACCCTGAGTTTTCTATAACAGATTTCAGTCTAGATCTGCACACAAACTGCAGGAGAGATTTTTAATAATTCATCTGTAATTTCACATCCCTGCAGAAATACTTCTCAATGCTGTTGCTGTCCACAAAGAAAAATGTTATCACCACCCTCATAATGTTCTTTGCAGGTTATAATTTTCCTTGCAGCCAATAAATAAAGACTGTAATAAGAGTAGGTGATGGGAAGGCAAAGAGAGTTTTATTTGCATTTATTTATAGCATATTTAGACACTGGTTAGAGCAAGTTAGGAAAGGATAACTTGGTAAGGCAGCACTATATCACAGATAAACGTTTTGAAGGAGAAAGGATGTGGGAAATCATGTTTAATTTAAAAAAACCCCACTGAATGTGGTGGCACTGCTGAACTTCAAGGAGTTAAAACACTCCATTATTGATTGCTTTGGAAATCCATCATATTCCACTGCAGTAGCAGCAGAAAATCTGTGGGTGGAGGTGCAATATCAACTGTGATAAAAGAGAATAGCCACCACAAAAACCACAGGAGATTAAAAACCAAAGCCTGGCCAAAAGTTTGCACAATGGAGGAGCCTCATTTCACCTCTTTGGAGCATCTATATGTTGCTCTAAAATATTCAGCACGTTGTGCTTTCACCTGCAGCTTTTGCTGTGAATCTCAAATAATCCTGACCTCAATCTGGGTTTGAGCGAGCAGCTTTCATGTTCTGGATTTTAATTGCCTCTAAGAAAAATGAAAATTTGTTTTACTTTTACTGACTAGGAAGAGCTTCTTCCCTCTCTGGTTTTTTCTCTGAAGCTGCTGGTGCTCATTTAGGAGACTACTGTTACAATCACAACATATAATCTTTTTCAGATTTCATGTACAGGATTTAAGTCTTGCTAATAATTAAGCATTTTGCTTAATTATTTTCTAAGTTGCTCTCCTCATGCCCAGGGAAGAGCAGGTTTGTCTTGTGGGAATTACTCTGTGGTAACAGATAGTATGCAGATCAAGGTTCTCAGAATTTATCTAACACTTATTTTCCAGTTTTCTCCTGCAAAAATATTTGGAAATTATCTATCCCACTACACAGATATATTCATATTTTCCTTGCGGTTCCGTTGTGTCTTTGAGCACAAGCACCCCAAAGCAAAGGGATTCTCCAAAAGTAAAAATAAAGGGTAAAGATCATTGTGGAACTAGAAAAAAACACTTTTTAAGTATAGACTGTGAAAGGAAATACTACATTTCATATGAATCTTCTCTGGAAGATCAAAGCAGTGTGAAGCCATTCAAAAAACAATTTAAGTGGACAGGGGAAAATTGGAAAGGAGAAAATTCCCTTCCAAAGTTACCCACATTATGGAAAAACCCAGACCTGGTGACCTTATGGGAAAGATACACGTATCGAGTGCAAAAGAGATCTCTTCCAATATTCCTTGTGTAATAATCTAAGAATGAGCTCTTGATTTCCATGTTTTGAATGTGGAAAACATGGAAATCAAGAGCTACAGCCTTACCAAAAACCTTTAAAAATTAGGAATCATCAGGGAAGCACAGAAGTTTGTGAGAGGGTACATTCACTATGAGAAGTGAATTATAGCTTAGCCTTGGTACACATGACCAGACTGTAGAAACATTCAATCCCAGTGAATCAATTAAGCTTTGTTATTTCTCCATAATTAAAAAAAAAAAAAAAAGTGTGTAGAAACTTATATTACCACACTGAATCCAAAGAGAGTTCTAGAAAACACACAAAAAATTACTCAATGTTAAAAAACAAAAGGTTAGCATTGTTCATAACTTCCAGAATTTTTTTTTCCCAGTCTGGCCAACAGTTTGTTTTACAGTCATGAGACACATGAAGTAATCTATATTACATGCACTCATTTTTAATTAAAAACTAATTGAGTCACGGAGCTTAAAAATATCTGTCACAAACAGTAATACCTTGAAGGAAATAATTGAAAATTTAAAAAATTACTCCTTGTCAAGAAGTTAGAGCTATATGCATCTTTATATTTTTTTCTTTCCCCATATCATTCTCCTTACTCAAAAGGAGAAATGGAGCAGTGCAGTCTGCTACCGTGTTCTTGAGTCTTGGAAAAGGACTGCTAGCTACCTGATGGGGTTATTTTTAGGAGCTGAATACATCACCAGAGTCTGTTGTGCATTCCCAGAGCCAGGTCCAGGTGTCACACGGAGACTGGATGCGTTCCTGAAGCCTCTGGGCAGGGATCCAACGGTGACGGTGCAGATCAGGCTGACACGGAGCAGGAGGGCTGCAGTGCTCCCTGAAAAACTGCTCTAGGCAGCCACAAAACATGCCAGAGGAAGGAGAATGTTGGCATGGCTTCCTTTGTGTTTATCCCTGTACTTCTTACAGAAAAAGGAGGAATGGAAACACATTACCGAGTTTAATCTCTGGGATAAAAGCACAGAAGCTTTATGGGGCTGATTAGAGGAACAGAAGCTCACACACACTTTGTCCTCTGAGCAGGAAGAGCAGTGCTCATCCAGAGGGCAGCCAGCATCACTGAAAGGCATTGAAATAATTTTAAAAATTAACTTGTGAGGCCTTGCAATCATATCACAGTTCAGGTGAGTGCCCAGAGAGCAAGCGCTGGTTGCTGAGAAGAGAACAACATCAAGAAAAACAGAAACACCTTCAAGTGCTGCCATCAGGACACCAACTGTGCCACAGTGTCCTGAGTGGGGAGGAATACACAAGGGTCATCCAGTCCAAGCCCTGGCCCTGCCAGACACCCCAACAATCCCACCCAAGTTCTGTCCAAGCTCTCCTGGAGCTCTAGCAGCCTCCAGGCCATGCCCATTCCCTGGGGAGCCCCAGCACCCTCAGGGGTAGAACTTTTTGCTGATATCCCACCTGAACCTCTCCTGACACAATTCCAGGTCATTCTTCCTTGTTGTTTTATCTATCAAGAGTTCTAAAATCATTACAGTGCAATCATTCCATATCGCCAGAGTTTTGTACCTCCTCAATGTTTCTCACAGGCAACTTCTCTAAGCACTGACTGTCCCTGGTCCTTGCAGAAACCATCTAACTCTAGATCCCACCAATCCACTCTTTTATACCACTTGTTCTTATTGGCTACAGGTGTGGCCTGTTAACATCAAGCCTGCTCCTAATCTTTAGTAATTGCTCCAGCTGCAACTCCTTGGGGGATAAGATTACATTCTATACCACCTTCATTCACCCACACTGAACCCTCCTACACCTCCTGGTCCTTCCCAGGAGGAAGCTGCAGATCCCTGAGGCCTCCCCTCGTCCCCTCCAGATGAACAGCCCGAGTGCCCTCAGCTGCTCCTCACACGGCTTCCCCTCATGGCCCTCCGCCATCTTTGTGTCCCTCCTCTGGACACTCTCTAATAGTTTATTATTCATTTTCATATTTTGGCGCCCAAAACTTCACACAGTACTCAAGGTGAGGCTGCCCTAATGAGACATGGGGTGAGTAAATTAACTTAGACCAGAGCAGGACAATGCCTGCCCTGGCCTGGCCAGTCATGCTGGGTCTTGGGCTGTGATATTTTCTGAACTATCCCTTTGCCAGGATTTTTCTCCTGGGAAGCTGAGAAGCCTCAGAGGAAAATAAAACCAATAATTATCTGCTGCTGTGGAATGCAACAGGTGCATCTTTGATTGGTCTCATGTGATTGTTTTTAATTAATGGCCAATCACTGTCCAGCTGTCTCAGACTCTTTGAGAGTCACAAGATTTTGTTATTCATTCCTTTCTATTCTTTGCAAGCCTTCTGATGAATCCTTTCTTCTATTCTTTAGTATAGTTTTAATACATCATTTTCTTTTAATATAATATATATAATAAAATAATAAACCAGCCTTCTGGAACACAGAGTCAAGATTCTCATCTCTTCCCTTTTTCTGGGGACCCTCAAAAACCAACAAGTTTGGTGAGCCCGGAGTGAGGAACACTACCACAGGGTCTGGTACCCTCAGGACACTGATGTCCCCCCAGCTGCCAGGACACACTGCTAGAGCCTCAAGGGAAATATTTGCACCTCAAACCCCATCCAAAACACTGATTGTACTCAGAGTTCTCCTCTGGGACCTTTGCTAAGTCGCCTCTCTCCCTCATGCTTGGGATTTTTGGTTCAAGTGTCAGTCCTGTTATGAGCAAAGCCTTTTCCTTCTATCAGAAGTTCATTGGGATGAGGCTTTGCTCCAGACACATGCTGGGTTTTGGGGAGGAATCTTCTTCTTTCCCAGCACAAGCTCAACATGTCCCAGAGGGTGGGAGATCCTACGAGCATCCATGCAGTGCCACTCTCTTCAAAAGGCAAACTGGAAGAGTATCAAAGCCTTATTGTTCATGGCAAGATGAAAGGAAGTCTAATTTGGTATAAAATGTTGCTATTTGACAATAGCTAATTAATCTCAACATTAATAAATGTGAAGATAAATTGTTTAACTGTCTGTTCTGTCCACAGTACTGGTAGTCTTAGACGAGATACTCTGGAATTGCCTCTTTATGGAGATGATCCTCATAGAACTGGTGGAATGAATTTGTGAAGAAATTGTTCACACTAAACGTTAGATTAACTGCTATAACCACATAAAAATGATTACTACAAGGGTAGAGGCACAGTACTGTGGTGTTTGAGGGTCCCCAAGATGAGGGAAGAGATGAGAATCTTGACTTCATGTTTTGGAAGGCTGATTTATTATTTTATAACAGTGTATTTAAAAAGATATATACTACAACTATACTAAAATAATAGAAGAAAGAATTTAATCAGAAAGCTAGAAAGGAATGAATAATAAAATCTTGTGGCTGATCAGAGAGTCTGACACATCTGGACTGGGATTGGTCATTAAGTAAAAGCAATCTACATGGAACTAATCAAAGATGCACCTGTTGGTAAGCAACTTCCAAACTACACTCCAAGCAATCAGATAATTATTGTTTACATTTCATTTCTGAGGCTTCTCAGCTTCTCAGGAGAAAAATCCTGGCAAAGGGATTTTTCAGAAAATATATCAGTGACGCAGTACCATTCCAGATCACAGCTAACAGTTCTTGAGCCTTGAAATTCAATTATCTTAATTACAAATATGTGAATGAAGCACAAGATTACAGGTTACCTCTGTATCCTGCACTCCACAAAACCATACTAACAATTTTTGGCCACATACTCATATTTAACAAGAATTAAAGTTTTGTTTATATAATGAATTTCATTGTGGATTATATAGTCTAAATTTTTCAGTCATCCAGTACTAAAATTGCATTTCCTATGAATGAACTGTACAATAGAGCTTTCCAAACTCAAAAAGGCTGTAGCTCTATTACATTCTAGCATTTGCTCTTCCATTTATTTTCAAGAAATTTATAAAAACATACTGGTTTAGCTTTCATACCCCAGAGTTTGATTGAATGCAGTAAATTGGTTTAAAGCCACTGGGGCAGTGATTGGCTCCTGTCAACCACACGAGCACAGGCAGTGCTGCAGGATAAGAGGGGAGCAAATCTCCAGAGGGAGCTGAGATGGTGAGGATTAGTACACTGAAGGGTTTTCTGCTGTTTTCCCGATTTTAGCATCACAACCCCCCTGAAACAGAGGAAATATTTGCCCTTGGAAGCAAAGCAAAGTAATAAGGTGTTAACGAGGCAGTAAAAGCAGCAAGGTAAATTGCAGACCTACAGACAAGGGCAGTGCTATCCAATTCCAAGAGCTACCAAAGAGTAACAGGCAAGATATCCAACAAAAATTCCTCTCCTGACTGCCTTCCAGATTACAGGGATCTGCTCTGTGGGCTACAGAAATACTTCCTCTGCTCACCTCTGGCTCCAGGTCACTTGCTCACTCAGCACAGGGTTAAAAATAAATCAAACAAAAGTGAACAATCAAACCACTACATTTCCAAATCCCTGTAGTTTTTGTTAAGTGGCTATGATATTTAAATCTCAGTTAATGATCAGGAAGCCTTGCTGGACAGGATTATCTAACAATTTATAACTCAAAAACAAAGGCCAAACCACTTGTCAGAGATCCTGTGCACAATTGAGGGATCAAAGTCCCTCAAATTCTAAAAATGTTGTGGAGAACAAAAGATCTCTCTCTCACAGAGAGATAGGCAGCCCTTGGCAGTCCTCACCATCATTTATGGCAGCAGTAGAATCCCAGCAACCACGCTTGGAAAACCATGTGCTGAATTTAGTGAGAAGTTCCAGCATTATTTCAAACTGCTATGAAAATGGAAGGGCTCATCTGCCTCATTTGCACATGCAGTGGAACCTCAGTGGGTCTTCCTAGAAAAGGCTGATTTTACCCAAACTTTAGAATCATAAAACACCCTGAGTAATCTCCACCCTCCCTGTGATGTTTGTTATGGGGTACCAGCCTAGGAGATTCAGTTTTTTCAGATTTTCAGTTCTGGGGCAGGAGAGGGGAGGCCCATTGTTTATCTAGTCAGACCAGGATCCCTGTTTGGTTTGGATGAATTACATAATGACTATAATCACAATTTGGGGATGGTTCATAGACAAGAAAACACAGGCAGAAGCTTTTGTGCAGCAGTAAGTGCTGGTAATTAAGTATCACCCATTCTTCCCTTTATTTGGTGAAACTACACACAGAATATTAATTAAAATTCCCAAAGTTACCACCATGGAATTCAGTCCTCCCCCTTCAACCAAGGTGACCTAGTTTGACTCTTCTCAGTTTTACTTTAATCTCCTAAGTGCAACCAAATCCATCCAGCAAATGGGGCAGGACATCTGTTCACACAGGAACATGTATGAAACCCAAACTCGTGCCAGGTGTTCACATGCCAGGTGTCATTTTGCAGCAAGGTTAGGAAGGTTTCCTTACACAACTCATGAAGGTTTTTACTGATGAAAATGAAGGTGCCTGAGGAGCTGCTTGACAAATGTGAGCTGACAAGGGCTTTTGGGAAACATTGTTTAGGTATTTGGTTTAAAGAACAGAAAGGGAAAGTTGGATTATGCCGAAAGTTTGCCCAGAAAATCCTCACCTTGGGTCTCTGGGAATGAGAGGAGACTCCTCCTGTTGAGGCAATGCTTCCCCAGCCCCAAATCCCTGCCCCATTTCCTGGGAGTGGGCTTGGGAAGCAGAATTTTCCTTGTGCCCACTCTGCAGGTACAGGCATTTAAGAGCCTAAATGAGAGATGTGGGACTCCAGAGGCTCTCCAAAATGCAGTTT
>JAHXMQ010003857.1:18231338-18246989 GCA_020466415.1 Ammodramus savannarum pratensis | reverse complement strand
ATTCTTTGGAGGCATAATTTGAATTATGGCTGATTTGTCATTTAAAAAAAAAAAAGAGAGATTGACAGAGCAGCGATCATGTCTGGAGCACCTGGAAATAACTGAGGAAAACAAGGGGAAAATGGGGAAAAAATGGGAAAAATGGAAAAAAATGGGAACAAATCTGAAACTGTGGCACGCCTGAGAGAAGTGATGCTTCTGCCTATCAGTGGATTGGTAAAATAAAGAAAAAATTGATTTACAGATTTACAGGTGCTACAGAAAACCCTTCAGTACAATGATGAGGGATTCCTGAAGGATTCTCTTTGCCTTCTTGTTACCACCCAAGACAGTTTTTATGGCATGAAAACTTGTTCAGAATGACTGGAGAGTTGCTGTAGTTATTTGGATTTCCAACTTGAATCCACATTCTAAGTTATGACCGCAAGTTTTCACTTCTTTGTTTCTTTGTGTGAACAACACTAGTAAAAAAAAAAAAAAAAAGACATTATTAAATCCCCCACAGAGTTTCAAATTAAACTCTAATTAAAGTGAAGAAATCCAATGAAACAGAAACAGGAAGTGCAAACAACCCTTATTAAATCTATAAATCCAAAATGATACAAATTCAGGTAATTTCTAATGTCTATTATTAGGAGTGTTTGTAAGAGGTATGCAGACATTAATTCTTTTTAATGAAAACAATACTCAGGAGATCACCAAAGCACCAAGAATGGGGCCAAGCAGGCAGGAATTTTTCTAAAAACTGCAGAGATTTTAAGAGGCTGAGCTGGTTCTGTTTGGACATTTAATGAAAAGAACATAATTTCCTCTGCCATGTTAAAAATCAAGCAAAACACTGCAGAGTTTGTAGGGCTCTGTTGATATCTGTCAGGCCTAAAAGAGAATTTTGGAGGTTTTTTGGAAATGACATTGGGCTGCAAGTGCTTTCTGCCTTATCTCCAGTGGGAAAATTGATAACATGGCCAATATGAACTGTCCCCTATCAACAGGCAGGGAAAGAGAGAATTGGGTCTGTGTTTTAGGGAGGGACATTTAAGTGACAGGATTTAAGCAGGTAATTTAATCTAAACTCACTTAATTTGTCATGCTGACTAAAGAAAATCAGCATTGAAAAAAGCAACTTATTTAAATCCTTCTATCCTGAGCAAAGAATCCCTGTACAAGGCCATTGCCAGTTTTACAGCCCTTGTGGTAAGTTACAAAATCTTGCCCAGTAAAACCTCTTTTTTTATTGTGTTTCATTCAAAAGGACAGAAATATCACAGAAGGGGAACAGCTCTGTGGAGGTTTCCAGACAAAAATATTACTTCAGCTTCCATCAACTGGTTTTACTGGAGGTCAGGAGTGAGCCTTAAAAATAAGAACCTTAGCAAAAAAAAGGGCCTTAAGCAGGTAATTTAATCTAAACAGACTTAATTTATGCTGAATAAAGAAAATCAGCATTGAAAAAGGCAATTTACTTAAATCTTTGTATCCTGAGAAAAGAATCCTTCAGCAAGGCCATTGCCTATTTGTGCTGAGTTAGAAATCCTTCCCCAGAAAAACTTCTGTTTATTGTGTTCTGTTCAAAAGCACAGAAATATTCACATATTCTTCAAAAGGAATGGATATCCTTTTTATTCCTTTTGGAAAGTACCTCTGTGGAGGTTCCCAGATAAAAAATATTACTCCAGCTTCCATCAACTGGTTTTACTGGAGGTTGGAAGTAAAGCTCAAAAATAAGAACCTTTAGCAAAAAAAGAGCCTCCAGCAGGTAAATTAATCTAAACACACTTAATTTGTGCTGAGTAAAGAGAATCAGCATTGAGAAAGGCAATTTACTTAAATCTTTCCATCTTTCTATCCTGAGAAAAAAATCCTTGCACAAGGCCCTTGCCCATTTACTGCCTTAGTGATGAGGTATAAAATATTTCCCAGAAAAGTCTTCTCTTCAAAAGCACAGAAATATTCACATATTTTTCAAAAGGAATGGATATCCTTTATATTCCTTTTGGAAAATAGCTCTGTGGAGGTTCCCAGATAAAAAATATTACTCCAGCTTCAAGCAACTGGTTTTACTGGAGGTTGGAAGTGAGCCTCAAAAAATAAAAGCCTTTAGCAAAAAAAAAAAAAGGACCTTCAGCAGGTAAATTAACTTTAAACAAATAATTTGTGCTGATTAAAGAGAATCAGCATTGAAAAAGGCAATTTACTTAAATCTTTGCATCCTGAGAAAAGAATCCTTGCACAAGACCATTGCCCGTTTACTGCCTTAGTGGTGAGTTAGAAAACCTTTCCCCACAAAGTGTTCTGTTCAAAAGCACAGAAATATTCACACATTCCTCAAAAGGAATAGATATCCTCTAGATTCCTTTTGGAAAGTACCTCTGTGGAGGCTTCCAGACAAAAATATTACTCCAGCTTCAAGCAACTGGTTTTACTGGAAGTTGGAAGTGAGCCTCAAATAAAAGCTTTAGCAGTGAGGACTCCCTGAAGTCAATTTAGGTGCAAAATATTTGGAATTTTCCTCATTAAAATTAAAATTAAGAGCACTTTTTTCAAGTTGAAACTGTCAACAGATTGTTTGATCAGACTCCAGATTTGGAAGCAAACAGGTGGAATTTTAGTGTTTTTTTACAGAAATTGAGGACATTTGAAGGCCAAACCCAAGGCCATGGTGAGTTCCCCACTCTTCATTGATGACTCTGATAGAAAGGGTAGAATTGATGAGCTTTTACTCTGAATTCTTTCCTATGCAATTCTCTATTAAAATAGAATTAAAAGGCGCAGAATTACTATTTACATTTATATCACACAAATTAAAATTTAATTGAAAGAAGTTTTTTAAGCAGCAGCATGAAAAGCAGAAATCTTCAAAGTTTGAAATTCTTTTCCAGCTTTATTTTCTGCTTACAAATTCAGAAATTGATACTTGCAAGTTAAAACCTCAACAGAAAACCTCAGGGGGTTTAGGATAAGTTGTTTCTGCTCAACATTTATTTTGGGGGAGAAATTTAAACATTTCTTTATCTATCCATGCACAGTGTAATATTTTTTAAAATAATATTCTCTTTAGAAGGTCTCATGCATGATGTAAAAAAAAAAACTTGCGAAATTAAAACTCTCCTCCTCCTGGGACATATATTTAGTTTTGGCTTCCACTTTCTGACATCCAGTTGTACTTAAATTTAGAAGGAATAAAACACTATTCTGAGTATTGTAATCAAAGAGGTCCCTTATTAACCAACAAGCAAAGAACTGTTGCAAAAATCAACATTTTAAAACAGAGCATGTGATCTTAGAAGCTCTGATTGAACTTATTAAATACTGAATAATTCCTTTTTCAGTACTGAAGGCAACAATTAGTCCAGGTTTACAATATCATTGTTAGAAAATTAATTTTACTTTGGTTTTAAAAAACCCCTCTGTCAAAAATATTCTCCTCTTGAGTGTTATCCTGACGAAGCCTTGATCTATAGAATAGAAGGACTGATCCTGGGTTAATTTTAAAGCACAGATTAGGGACAAAACTGGCAAGAAAACAGTGCTGCAATGCAATTTTCCCTTTAAAAATCCACATTTTTTGGGCATTGGCCTTGCCTGAAAGCTGCTAATTCATTTTCTCTGTGTGTTCAATGCTATTTTCTTGAACATGAATGCATCAGAAAATAATTTACTTTTGGTCTCCCTTACAATATTTTCCTCTTTGTAAACATTTTAAACTTTTTTTTAATGTATTTTCTATTCTACTTGTACCTTTCAAAACTCAAAAAGCCTGATTTTTGCAGACTTAAAAATAATCACTCTTTCAAGATTTTCATATCTAAATCTAGATCTAAATCTAAATTTAATGTAGTTTAATCTGTAGATCTAAATCTGGACGTGACCAGCTTCATTTTCAATGAAAGCTTTATGGGGAAAGCTCAGGAATATAAATCAATTTGTATTCCAAATAATTTTAGGAATTAATTAGAAGGAATTCAGACAGGAGGTTTTGCTTTGGGATCACTTCTGAAGCATCACTGGAGTAACTTATTGGAGTCAAGCTGAAGGGCTGTGCTTTTTCTGAGCCTTATGTTATGCCTTCAAACCCTAAATTACATTTTTAAAGTTTAGGAAAATTCTGCTTTTGACAGGAAATGCCCAGGAATCACAAAGAGCAGACCTAGAATGTTCTCTTGACACCTGCAGAGTGCAGAGGCCAAGCAGAAAGGAGAGCACAGAGCCCTGTGCTGGTGGCAATTAGCACCAATAATGAGGTGCCCAAAATTCCAGCCACACCTGGGCTGCCTTCAGAGGTGTTATAGAGTGAAATAGATTCACTTGGGAAGCTTGCTAATTTATTTAGAAGCAGAAAGCTTTTCCCAGCCTATTCCCAGGCTGGGATTTGGTTGAGTGCCTCTCATTAGGCTGTGTGATGGTCTAGGGTGACACTTGGTGGCTAATCCGAGCACTGAAATATCAATTGCAAGTCAGCTCTTGGGATAATTCAGGGAGAAACTGATCTCAGCTCCTGACTAAAATCCTGAGCAGGCACGTGTGCAGCTTCTCAGGTTTTTGGAGTGTGTCATGTGGAGTGGTGAATGTCTGAGCTGCTGTTCTCAGCTTAAACCTGCCAGAAATCCCTGAAACAAGGGAATGATCTCACTGGAAGTGCCTTGAACAAGGACAGAAGGGTTTGGCCATGGGATAGAAAGGGAAAAACAACTGATGGAATTTTTGTAGTGTCCTCTTGATGCCTCTTATTTAGCTTTTATATTTTTCACATTCTGTGCTGCTTCAGTGTGTGGGTCTGGGTTCACATTATGGGATGGTGAGCTCTGTGCACAGAGCAGGGAGACAAAACAATTCCTGCTCCAGCTGGGCACCAAGGACAAATGATCCCAATCTCAGCCCAAGAGCACAAACAGCGTGGGCTGGAGAGAGAAAAACAAGGATGGGACTGCCTGGGCTAAAGCTGGAATGGGACAGTGAACTGCAAGGTGCAAATGGAGCAGAGCTCATAAAAATGTGAGATCTTGTGACCAAGGCCTCTTTTGCTTCCACCTTGGAGCCATCTGGGCAGAGCCATGACTGTGGCTCTGGTACTGCCAGGGTGTGGCCTTTGAAGGCACTTCAATAAATATCCACTTTATTCACTTTGAAGCCTCTTAAATATCCACTTTATTCCCCTTAACCCCATCCAGCCTCTGCTCCAGCTCCCTGAGGCATCATTTTGGTGACCCAGATGGGACAGTGAGGCATCTGGCAAACCCTTGGACCTGGCACTCCCAGAGAGGCCCAGCCGAGCTCCAGAGCTCCTTAAGGCATCACCCTTTATCTGCCATCCACTGGGTTTTCCTGGGGGTGCTGGGGAACAAAGGGCAGGCAATGCTCCCTCTCCTTCACCTTGACCTCTCTGCTGCTGGCCTGGAGCTCAGTTTGGTTTTGTGGCTCAGTTTGTTTTCCTGGCTGCTGCCCACCCCTCACAGACGCTCCTCTTGACCCATCCCTGCTGCTGGCTCACCACAGTTTGGTTTTCTGGCTCAGTTTGCTGTCCTGGCTCAGTTTGGTTTCCTGGCTCACTTTGGTTTCCAGGCTCCCTTTGGTTTCCAGGCTCAGTTTGGTTTCCAGGCTCACTTTGGTTTCCTCGTTCCCCCCTCCCCTCCTCTTGCCCCATCCCTGCTCCTGGCTCACCCAGCCACATGGAGCTGCAGTTTATTGTGCAGATAACACCAAACCTCCCCATTTCCATGGATTCTCCTTCATCCCTGCAGCTCATGGCTGGCCTCACACAGCTTTGGGGACAGCTGATTTCAGCTCACACATCTTGAGGGGAATGTAGCTCAGAATTGCACAGATTTCAGCACAGCTTCACCAGTTCTACCCTCAGCAATCCAAAGTCATCAACTTGTGAGCTTGTGCAAGGAAAAATCCCTTTGCAGGAGCCAGTGGTGGGTGCAGCCATAACTTTTAATTCTGCAAACACACCATTTCCTGTGGAAATTATCCAGCATGCACCCAGCTGGGAAAAACAGTCCCAGTTTGGCACTTTGTGCTAGTGAGAGCTCAGCCTGACAGAAACCACCCCTCTGAATTGCACTTCCATGCTTTGAGAGCATCCTTTGCTGTCCTTCAGCTGCAGCTCCATTTGCAGGTGTAGGATTTAGAGTAAAAAAGAGTTTGAGGTTGTTGCAATGTGCAGGCCTCATCTACTGCAGCAACGAGTAAGGGCTTTCATAATTAGTTCAAGCATTTTGGGATAATCTCTACATAATTAGATTAGATTAGATTAGATTAGATTAGATTAGATGAGTACATTTGCAGGTACTCACCTGTAGGCTTTAGGTAGAAAAGAGTTTGAGGCTGTTGCAATGTGCAGGCCTCATCTATTGCAGCAATGAGTAATGGATTCCATAATTAGTTCAAGCATTTTTGGATAATCTCTGCATAATTAAATCCTGCTTTTCTCTTAATTTAAACTGTGAGTGAGGCTGTTTTAGCAGTGCTTACACTGAAATTCCTCATGCAGTTTGCAGCAGGGTTTTCCTCAGAGCTGAAGTGAGTCTGGCTGGATCCAGAGACCTTCCTAAAGCAGATTTATGTCCTTGGCTGCTCTGCTCATACTGAAACCCACAGCAGGAACAAATCTCATTGTGCTTCTGGGAAAGCTCCTCCTTTGGCGTCCCTTCACAGTTCCAACCTTTGCCACATCCACTGGTGCAGTTTGGGCTCACAATTCCCAGTTTCATGTTTTAAATCCATCCCTCCCTCCTGCAGAGCCCTGGAGGTTTTGCTGGGTAATGCCCACCTGAGACATCTCAGATTTCAGCCCCTTCCTGAGCTACCCCTGGAATCTCCATCCCAAGAGATCACTTTGACAGCAGAAATGTCATTTCCCAAACTATTTCTTTGTTCAAAGGCAATCTCTAGTTACTTCCCTAGACACTTTTCCTTGCATTTATTACATAGTGAAAACCAACCTGACAATTTTGACAAATTTTCCCTCACTTTAATTTTAGCACTAACCTGTTAATTTCCCTCAATTCCTTCATGGACTGCATCACTGTTGAGACATGTGTCCCCCAGTGGTTTTTCCACTGGCAGGATGCTGCAGTGTCCCTCTGTTCTGTTTTGTTCTGTCACAAAGTTTTCAGCAAACAGAGCAGCCTGATTGCCTCCTCCAAGGTGTGAAATCACAGCAAAGCTGGTTTTATCTGCATAAATTGTGGCTAGATTTGAAAGTCTGCATTTAAAACTATGATAAGAAAATACAATTAAAAGATCAGAAGGGATTTAATCTGTTTAAATGATTAGAAATTCATTCAGACCTGCTGGGAGGTGCTGCTCCCTTGCTTGAAAAGGGGAGTTCCCAGTCTGAGTTTAGCCCTGCATTTATCAAATATGTGAAGAATTGAGTTCTTGTACCTGGGGCACAGAGCTCTGATTGTAAAACCCAATTTCCAGTTTGAATTCCTGCACACTCTTCAATCCCATAAAGAATTCTCCATTTTCAGCTCCCCAAACCCCTGGGTCCACCCTCCCTGTTAAGCTCTGAGTGTTCTTGTGTCCTTTGCCTTGTGAGTTCAGCAGGGAGGTGACAGAATTCTCTCTCTGGAGTGGGGTTTGTGACAGAATTCTCTCTCTGGAGTGCGGTTTGTGACAGGATTCCCCCTCTGGAGTGGGGTTTGTGATGTGTGGGATGTTCCTCTGTGCTTCCAGCAGATCCTGCACAACGCTGGGAATTCCACACAGGAGCTGCTGGGTCTGGAAAAGCCTCTTCTTTCAGCTCAGTGGGAAAATAAAAAATAATTGGATGAACTTTTTTCATCTTTGCTATCCTTAACCTGAATGATTTAATTCGTCTTTGTGAGGAAAAGTTTTAAGCATTATTTCTTATAGATTTAAAATTATAGTAATCAGTCATTAGACTATCATCAACCTTTTTTGCAGCCACATTGAAGCCAAGTGGAAAAGAAGAACCCCCAAAAAAAGAAACAAAATCAAAGAATTTGGATCACCCTGTGCATTGCTATTGAGCATGGTTTGGGTTTTTTTAAAAAAACTTCCTGAATAAGCCCATAATCTACTGATATGATTTTTAGTTGTCCTACTTTGATAAACCAAAATCAAAATTCCACCCACAGCAGATAAAAAAACCCAAAAATTAAAAAAAAAAATAAAAAACACCCCAAGAAAAAATGGTAAAATGAAAAGAAAAGAAGGAAAACTGATCAGAAAGCAAAAGCAAGTCTTAGAAGCAGCTCTTCCTTTTGATCAGAATAACTTCACATGGAAGAGACTGCTTCAAAGCCCAGCAGTTTTCTGGGAATTATTGAAGCTTGAGGAGAGTGTTTCAAGTGATAATCTGCTCTTTTGGTGCTGTGGACTGCACAAAATGGCCCTAATGAGATTCAGTTCTAATGTCACAGGTCTTTCAGAGCTGCATTTTAATCTCTGCTGAGGGCATCCAGGATGGCTGAATGAACAGCATTTCTATTCCACAGAAATAAAAATTCCATTTGAAGATGAGCTTGAGATAATTTGTGCATTTCTGCTCCACACAGGAGTGCTGCTGTGGGGGAAGGAGCAGGAATGGGATGTCAGGGTCCTCATTAACCCCTCACAGGGACACACAGGGGTGGCACTTTGGTGACAAAGCTGTGCAATATGGGCAGGAGTGGTGGGGAATTGAGTGATGCCTTAGCATTTTAGCTTTTATTTAACATATATTTGTACTCCTGCAGTTCTTTAGTGTGCAACTCCAAACCCCACACCCAGTCTCAGCTGCAGCTTTCCCATTTTGGGCAGACACAACAATTCCTCTCCAGGCCTGGCAATCAAGGACACCTCACTGCCTCAGGGCCAGAGATGGGAACAAAAGGGACTTGGGGGGAGCAAACTTGGGCTCAATGACTTCATTACCTGCAGCTGGAACTGGCAGATTAACCCCCAACATGCAAATGGACCAAACTTATAAAAGTATAAAAATCTGTGAGCCATGGTCCATTTTGGGTGTAGGCCCTGGGGGGCTTTGTCTGCCCAAAATGTACCTGCAGGCCCTTCAATAAACAGAACTGCTTTTTATTCCTTAATTCTGACTGGCCTCTGGTTTTAGGTATCCAAAAAAGGCATCAGGGACCTCACTGATTTCACATTTTTGCCCTCTGTTGTTATCACTAACACATTCTTCCAACCTGGCATGTCTCAGCTCCATCTGAAGGAGAATTTCTCCCAGCCTGGGCCACTGGCAGGGTGACAAATCTGCAGCATGAGGGGAGTCTGGGGAACCACCACAGTGTTCATCACACACAGAGCCTGCAGCACTGGGCTGGGCAGGACTCAAACAAAAGCAGCTTCTGATGGTTAAAATCCCCTCATTCTGCACTGCCACAGAATGTTCCTTCCTGTGGCTCTCAGACCCAAGCCCAGCCTCTCTGAGATGTCAGGAATCAGAGAAATCCAAATGTTGTGTGTGAAGGATGCTGCTGTGATCCAAATTCTGCCCTGCTGCCATCCCTCTGCAGCAAATGTTTCTGTGCTAAGGTTTTGCACTGGGGTTGGTGGCCATGGCGCAGAGCTGACAGCTTTACAGGCTGTCTCTGTGGCACACTGCTCCTGTACAAGATCAGATTTTCCAATCCAGAGCCCCTGAGGGCTCCTCAGAGATTGGCAGGACAAGAACAGATCACCATCGTTTCTGACATGTGACACTGCTGTTTATTTTTTATTCAGTTTTCCATATCAAACAGCACATCTGTGTGCTCTGGCTGGAAATCAGCTGGTTTTCATTCAGAAACCTGGGCCTGGCATTTCCCTGGGGCTGAATCCAGAACATGCAAACCTCATGCCCACAATTTGTTGCATTTCTGTGGCATCATCTCAATCTTTAATGCCACAAGAAGCACACAAAAACTATTTTTATACTTGCTTTCTTTCAGTATTATAATCTGAGGAACACATTGAAAAACGTAACACATAAATTACTCCAAGATATAATAAAACAAGGGACTATAATTTAAAAAGTATCACTGTAATGACAAACCCACTATGAGGTTCTAAAAAACCAAAGCCCCCAAACCTCCCTTAAATCTAAACCAACACATTCATGTCCTTTCTCTGCATGAACAGATTTGAAAATATTTAACATCAATCCTAAATAAAACTACTGCTTGCATTGTCAGTGACAGATTAAGCACAAGAATGAGCAATAAGAGTCTGATGAGATCAGGATTTTCAGGAAATTTTAAGATACAGCAGCAGAATCTTTGAAATCTGATATTGATTTCCACTGTGGGTAATTCCTATCTGAATTCGGCCTCCCTGTTTAGTCAGAAATAAATCATTAATGTTAATTTGTGCCTTGCTTATACTCCAGGATTGTTTTTAATCACTGACCACAGCTTCCCATCAGTGGAGAGATCCTAAACCACCAAAAATTAAAGTGCAAGGCCACAGTTCCTGTGCATCCTTCCCTGGCCTGGTTTTCTCTTACACAACACCCATGGACACTGATGGGAAATTAGGGATGGTAAAGAGGAAAACCTGGGGGAACTCCTTAAATCAAAGATACCTGTGCTCTGCCAGCTGAAATGTGAAGCAAAGATTAACTGAGTTATCAAAAGCTGCAGAACAATGCATTAACTTTGGAAAACTGGAATTTTTCATGGTTTATGGAAATGATTCCAATTCTAGGTCTCTAGTGCAGTTTCAACCCAGAAAAAAACTGGTTAGAACTGGTTAGAAGCAAAAACCAATACCAATAACTGGAATAGCATTTCAAAGAACTGAAATAATGTTCCAAAGAACTGAAATAATGTTTGAGGATCCAGACTGCCAGGTTGCAAACATCTCTCATTGCCATCAAAGGTAATCATGATTTTGGGGTGAGAGAAGAAAAGCAGGATTTCCTCACTGGGGCTTTGCTGTACTATCCTGCCCCATAAAAGCCAAAATCTTACCAAAGTCTCTAATGGCAAAGAGCAGAATAAAGGCAAAAAAGAAAACTAAAAATAGCAAGGATGTGCCAGATTATAACTCCCAGCAGGGTGGGTGGAGAATGCAGCACACAACCCTCACTATTCCCCTCAAACTCCATTAGCAACACCCTGCAGGACACAACAGCTGAACAGAAGGGAAAGATTCCCCTGAGCTCCCCAAGAAATGAAATATTCCCTCCCTTCACCCTGCTCAGCTCCTTCCCTTTCCTTGTCAGCCCTGCAGGCTGAGCTCTGCAGTTTGTCCCAGAGCTTCCCTCACCTGCTGCAGCCTCTATGACCTTTCATGTCTTTAATTTGGGTTTGCTGCTCCTTGGAGATGCAAATGAGACAGACCTGTCACAGCGAGCAGCAGAGGTGCTGCAGCTCCGAGCTCTGGATTTAATTGCTTACATACATTAGAATTTCTAGAATTTCTGCCAAAAGATTCCATTTTGGCACCTGCTGTCTCCTTTGTCTGCCCTCAGCACAAGATTTCAAACACTTGTTCTGCTTTTTGGCTTCGCCTGGAGTTGAGCTTCAGCTGCTCAAACCTTGAAAACTTTTTAAATGGTGTCACCTTCTTTACAGAATGGATTTTTTTTCCTGTGTTGAAATTACTCGATCAATGTTTCAGTATTTGGACTTTTCTGCCATTCTGACACCATTTAGTTGCAGCCTCGGGAGAAAAATCAGTATTTTTTAAAACTACCATTGTAAAAGGCTGGATTTCTTCTCTTTTCCCTTCCATTATTGCCTGCAAAGTCTTGACATCAAAAGTAGGCAATTTTTGAGCCTAGGACAATTCAATGGCCAGTAATTATTATTTTTTTTATACCGTCCACATTTTTCCTACTTTGACAGCATTTATGGAATGATATTTTGCGGAACCAGTTTACATGGGGCGATCATTCAGGATGTTTAAGTACCTGCTTGTTTCCCTACTAAACCTCAGATTGCTGGGGAACCTAAAGAATGTTTTTTGATTGTTTTTAAAATAAATCCATGATTTGTGAAATGTAACATGAACTCAACTTGTGACCACAGCTTTGAGCTTTGTCCTATTTCAGCACTCAATGACAACCAAACCCTTCAGTGTGGTGAGACTGCAGAGGTTCTGCATTGATGAAAACATTAAATTAATTCTTGACTATAGATAGCAAAGCTTTCCTCTGGTGTGAGGTGATTCAGGGCTGTCCCAGCCATTATTTTCAATGTCTGCTTTTTGGAAGGATGGCAAATTTCCACCAGGCTCACCATTAGCATGAGGATGCTCTGATCATAGATCAGCCTCCAAATTTTCAGGAACAAAACGTCCTGGCAGGAACACTGAGGAGACAAAAATGCTTTGGCATTATTGGGGAGTGCTTCTGTCCTGCTACATGAAAATGAAAAGAAAGGCAATTGGATCATCCCTGCAGCCTGCTCAGCCAAACTGGGTTTTCTCTGGGTTTTCTCATCCAGTGAAAATACAATTTATATCCAGGAGTTGTGGGGTACAGGATACTGTGGAGTTTAATACAAGCAAAGCAGTCAGAAGGAATATTTCACTATGGCCACTTTTATCACCTCAGGCTGACAGAAAACAGCACAGAAAATGTAATAGAGAAACATGGAAATCTTCCAAATGCCTCCCAAGCACAGAGAGCAGGATAATAAAACCAGCTGGAAGGGACTTTATTCCTTGCTAGTAGAATAAAACCTCCAAAAATTCCCCATGGCACCAGGACCAGCTTCCCAAGGAGCAGCCAGAGCTCCTCCTGCCTTCCCAGGAGGTGTGATGGGTTTGGCACAGGTGAGCTCCTGCCTGCAGGAATCCCTCCTCCCTGCAGATGTTTGCTCTGCTGGGGAGCTCTTTAATTCCCTTTTTTGGGTTTTTTTAGGTTGGTAGAACAGACATTTTACCCTGAATGAATTATGGCCCCATTCCCTGAGCAGGCACCACTCCCCACCAAACCATGCAGTGAGACCAGGCCTGGAACTGGGGGGAAACCACTGAAATGCCCAGAAATATCCCAAACAAACAAATAAAGAGGAAAAGCAGCCTGTCCCAGGGAAGGAACTCCAGTTCTCTCCCCATTTAGTGATTTTGGGGAGCAGCAGGGATGGCACAGGGCCCTGCAGCAGTGCTGGGCATTCAGCAAATTCATTTGATTTAGAGGTTTCTCTTTGGTTCCCTTCCTTCCCACAGAGCACCATTTATGTGCTCAGTGACAGCTCCTAGAACTCCTGGAATCTTTGTCTTCTAGAAAATAATTCCATCCAATTATTTTATCAAATAAAAATTGTAATTAACTCTCCCTATGCAAAGAGACTTCCCATTTGATGTGCTATGGTGAGAAAGTGTAACTCATTCCTGTTACTTATTATCCCATCATCCTTATTAAATTTTCTTCAATAATTTTAGATAATTATTTTAAATGTCTCTTTTGAAACTCGAAGCTGGAATAATTTTAGATATCTCACTGATGAAAGCACTCGGAGGCTTTATAAATCCACGTGTCACCTTCTCTGAGACATTCCAGAGCCACCTGGGGATGTTCCTGTGTCACCTGCTCCAGGTGACCCCTCCAGAGGTCCCTTCCAGCCCTGGCTGCTCTGGGATTCTGGGATAAAGGGCAGATCAGCATTTAAATAAAGGGCAGATCAGCATGGATTGAACAGCTCCGTAAATGCTCTGTGAAAATTTCAGAGAAAGCTGCATAACTCGTTTTTCTGATTTTCATAATCTTGTGAAAGCTGTTTGCTGTGCACCAACAACATTGATTTTATACCAGCTCAACTTAGAGA
Organism: Ammodramus savannarum pratensis; assembly: GCA_020466415.1. Lineage (NCBI taxonomy): Eukaryota > Metazoa > Chordata > Aves > Passeriformes > Passerellidae > Ammodramus > Ammodramus savannarum. Next base: position 18,233,262 of record JAHXMQ010003857.1, on the reverse strand, counting down.
TTCTTAAATGCCCACAGAGAAGGGGTAGAGGGAGGTGCTTTGGAATTTGCTGGAAAATCAACCAAACCCATCAGAGGAAGGATTGAAGTACATCCCCTTACTTGGGATTTAACACTTCACTTATTACCAGGCAAACATGGGCTCTCAGATAGACAGAAAACCAGTTTGTTTGAGCATGTGGGACAAAATGTTGTTGTAAATATTTCCTTGGGTTTGTGTTTGTCAACAGCCTGCCCTGTTTAATGAATGAGTTGTTTAATCTTCCTTCTCTTCAGTTCCCATCAATTTACACCATAATGTGCCTGTTAAAAGCTGCTTGTAGAAAGAAAAACAGAATCAAACACTTCCCTATTTTTCCCAGTGCCTCCTACAGCAGAGTGCTGGTGATCAAACCTGAGCATTCCCTACATGGATTTCATAAAATCAGAAATATGGATTTGAAGTTCATAGCTCAGGGTGATGCACATACCTTATCTGGATCTGAGCCAAGAACACATTATTACTATTATTATTATTATTATTATTATTACTACTACTACTACTATTATGTTCCATTCTGCCAATGTCTCACACAGCTGCAGGAATACAAACACAAATGGCAAATATCCAGTGCTTACCTTCAGTGGTTTCTCAAAAGCCACCCTAAAAGTGCTGCAATGCCCAGAGGAAGGGGGAAGAGCAGAGCCCTGGAGCTGCCCCCATGCCCACATGGGCAGCCCCAGGGAGGAGCAGCTCCTCGGGTGGTGCCAGCTCTCCTGGTGCCATTGGACACCAATGGGGTGCTGGAGGTCACCTGCTCCCAGCTGCTCTGGGACTTCTTTGGGAAGGGCTTCATTCAGGGAATTCCCTTGGGTTGGAACTCAGTGCCAGATCAAGCCAGTCACCAGCAATTATAGCTCCATTTCATTTCAGTAGACATAGATATTTATGTTATGGATGCACCTGAGTTTTCTTCCTCTTTCTCCCTCATTTCCCCCTTTTTCCTCTCCTTTATCTGCTATTTTTACACCATTTCCCCCTTCTTTATCAGTTCAGCACCTTAGCAAATCACCACATGGTTTTCTTACAGAGGTCACAATGTTTACCTTCATGGTTTTGGCATAAAACTTCCAGCATTGCTATTTTGATTTAGAGTATCAGCCCTGGTCATCTCTCATGGATGAACAGTTTCAAATATTTGCCTTTCTGCAGCCTCAGTTTGCTGCACAGAGCAGGGATTCAGCGTTGTGGGGAATTTCATTCCTGATTTTCCTCCCAATTTGCACCTACAGCTCACATCCATCCCATATTTCACAAACTCTCCTGCAAAGGCAAAGCTCCTGGAGCACATCTCTGGGGCTGCAGCATTCCCAGAGTGCCCAAATCACACTGAACAACAACTCCAGAGCCTTTTCTTGCCAGCACCTCCTCCCTCACAGGAGCTTCTCTGCAGAGATGGAGAGTCCTGCCCAAAGCACTCAGGGTAACACTGCAAATAAACGTGTGTGTAAGGGGGAGGGAAATGACTGACAGGGAATTAAAGTAAAAATATTTTCCCATTATTACCTACCCTGAGCTCCCAAAATCAAAGCAGAAATCAGTTTCATTCCAATGTAGCTGTAAAGCTGTATTAGTCCAAGAAATCTGCTGTCTAAATAATTGTTTTCTCTGGGGTTTTGTTGAATTCACTGTGCTGAGTACATTTTTATTTGTTGGTAACATTCTTCACAGTGTAGCACTATTTCATTTTGGCCTCTATCAAGTATAACTTCTGATAGAGAATTGATGAATAAAAAAGTTTGAAATCTAGGTGAGAAGACAGGAAAATCTGTAATCTGAATCATTTTACCTTTACAAATGAGATTATCTGACAGCCACTCACCTCATACCTGGCCTGCCTGGCTAACTCCTATAGCAACAATATTTTATGAGCACAACTGCATCA